>VXBI01011711.1:170524-303702 GCA_013397375.1 Toxostoma redivivum
TTGGACACTTGATGAAAATGCTTCTTTGCAATTTACATTTGTACCCTTTGTGTTCTATAAAAAGTAACTCATCTGCATGTAGAGAACTCTTATACACAATTGTCTGCTTGGCATGTGATCTGCAAAATGAATGTAATGGTTTTCTGCTTCTGTGAGCTTTTATTAACAAATACAGGAAGAAGAGCAGAAAAAAAAAGAAATTTGGGGAAAATTGCATAGCTATTATGAATATTACGTTTCTGGTTGTTGTTGGGATTTGGACATAACTCAGGCCAAAGCTTACTGTTTCAAAAGCTGTAACAATAGTGACTACTCTTGTTTCCAGCAGTTTATTATCTTTCATTATTTTTTTGGAAGCAAAATTAAACAGTTTATTTTTGCTTCCACAGAACCACGATTTTGGCAAAGTGTAGACAACTTGCTATCTAAACTTTGTTCAAATAAGCACTGTCATTTTTTTTTACCTCTTAAACTCACTTGCTGATATGCTCCAGAAAAATTTTGTAAGCTCCAAATGACAAAATGAGGAAAGCGATGTACATATTTCTTCAATTGTATCTTAGTGCTGTCTTTATCTGTAGGATTTGCAAGCAAATTGACTTTCAGTCTATCCTTTTCTGGTATCTTCTCTGCAGCTGACAAGAGATTTGCAAGCAAATAGACCTTTTTGAAAATTTAAAGCAGATTTGCTGATTTGCTGTTTCACAGTTTGTATCTCTTTTGCATAAATAGATATTTTTTCCCAGAAGGCTTATAGGAAGTATTTTCTGACAATCCTACTGGCCAACTTCCTAAAGATTTGGTTTGTTTCCCAGTGATTTAAAAGCATCTATAGCCTTCCCACCCTGCCTCACCATCTCCCCCCTCCCCAGAAGCCGTGCTTGTCTCACTTCACATGTGTTTATGACGTCTCTATCATGTAAATAGTGTTTAAAGGGGAGTGAAGTGTATTTAAATCAAGTTGTTTTTCCCATGGGAGTCATGCACTATTATCATTAGTGCTATTGTTGCAGCTAAATTTACCAGATACTTTGCAGTGGGAAAACCAAATTCAGTTACTTACAGTCTGCCAGGCTTCAGCAGTTTGGGATAAACTCTTCCCTGGCAGGAATCCGTGTTTTAACTCCATGTCGCTCCTTTGTTACATCCAATATATTCAAGGAAAGAGATGTAAGTTCTTTGCAAAGTCTAGGATGTAATTAAAGACTTTATAACAATGAATGTGCAAAAAGAAGCAAAATAAAGTTTTAAATGGGTCATTTAATGCCAGGATCTTCTAGCATTGGAGAATTTGCCTTTGAAAGTGGGCATCAGTCTCCTCTCCCAGGTAACAAGTGACAGGATGAGAAGAAATGGCCACTAATTGTGTCAGGGAAGGTTTAGATTGGATGTTAGGATTTTTTTTTTCCCAGATGGGGTTATCAAGCATTGGAACAAGCTGCCCAGGGAAGTGGTGAAGCCACCATGCCTCGGAGTGGTCAAAAACCACATGGATATGGCACTTGAGGGCATGGTTTAGTGGTGAACATGCTAGTGGTAATAGGTTGACAGCTGGATTTGATGTTCTTAGAGGTTTTTTCCATCCTCAAAAATTCTTTGGTTCTGTTGGATGGGCTTAAGACAAATTGTAAGGAAATGGAAATTTTCCAGGATTGTTTTTATTAGTAGCTAGGCCTAGATCTTTAGCTTATCATATACCCAACACTGAACACCTGTGCTTGCAGGCAACTCTTGTAGGTAAGGGGAGGAGTTTTCTTCTTGTCTACAATCCCCAGCAGTGAAATTTGCAGAGAAGTAACCTAAGGCCTACAGAATAAACTCATCTGGAGACTAGGTGTAAAGTGTACTGCTCCTACCTGGGGGCATCTCACCTCTGGCTTGCCTTGGAGAGCCCCAGTTCTCCTCACCTTGACAATGCCATCCATCCTAGGGCAGGTCCTTACTGGGAGATGTGCAGGCAGCACAGAGCATGGATTGCACACACTCTGAGTCTCTGTGGGAGATCAGGCTCACACTACTCACTACAGAGCTGTCAGAGCCCATCAAGGGGAAAATTGTGAGATTCATGAGCCAATGGGGGTGCTCCAGCACCCTGAGGTTGTGCAGCTGGAGGTGGAAGCATTTCAAATGCAAAGCTTCAAAGGCAGTAGGGAAGGCTAGGGAAAATATTCTTGTTTGAAACTTTTCATGGTGTATCTCCTTTTGGGACAAAACACAGCTCCTTCTTCTTTTCTTATGTCTTCATATTTTTGGAAAGCTCCTGTCTCTGCCTCAGTGCTGTGGTCCCACACTGGACAACTTTGGGGTGTTTTTCTCATAGAAGATTAGACAGAAGTTTCCAGACAGGCCAGATTTTCCATGTTATGTGCAGCTTGATTTTTGCCCCTGCCCTGGTATCTCACTCTCCCAGCACAGGACTTGAAGGTCCCCATTGCTGCTCAGCCCTGCATTTCCCATCTCAGGCAGCTTGGAGGAAGAGATTACAGCTTCTCAGAGAGGCAGAGAAATGAAAGATGAATAAAAAACCTGGTTTTGTGCAAAGTTTATTGATTGCTGCAATAGTTCTGCCCAGGAAAAATATCAGAAACTCATACCAGATTACTCTTGAACATTCAAACTGAAATACATGAAGTGAGAGAAATGAATTTGACCTGGCACCCTGACCTGAGCACAGAGCAAGCCTTCTGAGTTGTTTTTCTGGACTACAGCAGCAGATATAGAAAGCTGACACTGCAGACCCATTGTATTTATTGATAACCTGCAAGGAATCTTTTTGAGCAACAGAATAAGTCATCATACAAGTGCCAGCCATGGGCAATTGATACACACATCTACCTGCTGGCTTGATTTTAGCCAGACCAAACCTGAATGCCTCCTGTCCCCAGCTCCTAAAATTAAACTTCAGAGCTGCATAGATGTGTTTAGGGAGTATCATCCATTGTCTTAGACACTGAGCAATCTTTTTGTTTTCAAGTGTTTTCCTGCTGAACACTAGAAAAGATAACTGGAGGAATTAATGCTCTTTTTTCCTGTATTGTTGTTGCTTACTGTTAATATGCTTTCTCTAGGCAAGTGGAAACTGTTTCCCAATGAGCTCATGTTGGGCACTGAACCTCCCCACCATCAACAGAGGTTGGGGCTGTTCAAAGTGGTGCAGTGTCTCCAATGCAGCACAGGTTCATCTTCTGTCTCATGGGAAGGATCCTCCTTGGGCTGTGGCAAGCTCAGCCCAGAAGGAGCTTGCAAAGACCCTGAAGAAGAAATACCTAGGAAGGTTCTGTGCTAATTCCAGCTGTGATTATAAATGGGGGAGTAAATTGCATATTGGGTAGATGTTTGTAATGAAATGGGTGTGAGTGGCAAATTAGCATGACCTCTCCTGATGAGGAATAAGCCTTGCAGAGGTATTGGTAATCTAACCAATGTGGTAGGAATAACAGATTACAGAAGGATGAAATACAGCTCTGGAGCCCTCTTCCTTTAATTTCTGTGTCCCTCATATTTGCAGAACAGCTATAATGGAAACAACAGCCATGTATGTCAGGGTTGACTTTGTCCCCATCATGTCAGGTACGTGATGGGGAGGGTTGTTTGTTCAGGAAGGTGCCAGCCTGCTCTCCACACTGGCTTTGCCCTGTGCAGCAACAGCAGTACATGACTGGCAGTGCCCATATCAGCATGAGAATACTGCTAGAGGAGGGAGGAAATGAGTTTAAAATAATTTGTTTGAAGAGAGATATTTACCATGCTGTTCACTTTATTCATTTCCTCCTCTGCAAGAGCTGTCAGACAAGGCTTTCCACCAGCCTGGTTTGGTAGGCTTTCAAAAAGTGTCTCATTCTTTGAGAAAGCACATCTGAGGTTGGTGAGAAACAGCTGCAATTGGGAAGTGTTCTAATTGCTGAGAGATGAAACGTGAAAAGATGGCTTTGTGCTGAATACATGAATTGCTGAAAATAGTCAAGTCTCTTCTGGTTGCCAGCACATCACTCTCTGCACAGAGTACCTTTGGGGGCCCAGAACTGAAACAGAGTCTAAGGGCTTGTCTGTGCTGGACCTTTGCTAGAGGATGAAATCAGGAATACTTTGAACTGTGCCAGTAACCACGTGCTCTGTTATGTGACCCACAAGCTGTCCTCCTCAGCCCTGCCAAGATAAAAAAACTTGTCCCTTTAACAGTCCGTTTTGGAAAAATCATCCTATGACAATAATCATGTTTCTGGATGGAGATCATCAAAATACAAATATTTTTGCTTTCCAAGTGCTCTGTTTAACTGTAGTGCCTCCTTCACACTGCAGAGCTCTGCAAAGTCGTTTTTCTTACTGCTTTCTTAAGACAATTGCTGACAGCATGGGAATGGCCACTGCCATCACTCACTGTTCCTTCAGTTGTGACTGTACCTGCAAAGACAGAATGCATTTAACACAGATTCACATAACATATAAGGGGATTTCTTAATATTTCAGAGACCAGCATATCTAGCTTTTAGGGACAGATGCAGCTGGAGAGCAAAAAACAAGCATGTAAGAAAATGTTCTGATTTTACCCTTACAAGGGGTGAACAGACCAGATGTTTACATCTGGAGGTCAAGCTACAAGTACAGCAATTCTCCAGCTGAGAAATATCTAACATTCTTATGGAGAGCAGGAGAATGGCTTATAAATTGTGTCTTCAGTGTGACTTCACTAATCGACACGAAGCAGAAATGCAAAACTGACATAAGTGAGCATTCAAAACATGCCATTTTTCTCGGGGATGCTCTTCTGAGTGAGATGCACTAATATGGCCAACTGAGCAACCCAACTAAATTAGGCAATTTCCCTTCTATTCAGTGAGAGGAAGAAAGGGAGGAGGAAGAACAGAAGCCCTAAAAATAAGCCCCCATTGTAAACAACATTCAAAACGAATGTTACAGGTTTTATTATTTTTACTGCCTCATTCCTTCCCTTTGTGGACAAACGCAAAGAAAATACTTAACATAGGCAGAATTCCCTTTCTCTGCCTTTCACTTGCTGCACATAAAAGGAAACCAGTTCTAAGAAAGAGTTATATTTTTGACATTTGACTAAGCACCCAGAGATGCTAAGAAAAATACATTCAGGATTTTATGGCTAGCCTTTCCATAATGCAGTGTGTGAGGAACAAGCAATGGGGCAAGCCAGCAAACAAGCAAAGGAAAAAAAAGTCCAAACTTGCATGCTGCTGTGAACACACAGCACACTACTGGCCCCTGTGCTCACAGCTCTGTGTCTGACCTGGCTCAAGTCACTGCAGCTGCCCAAAAGGACCAAAGAAGCACCAGGAAACACACAGGCTTTATCACAGGAGCCACAACTGGTCTGTGAGCCAGAGGGTTAATGAATAAGGGTTATTTCCGAAAAGTATTCTATCAAGGCTGTTGGCCTGAAGACCAAGAGGAGAAGAAGGAGAAGGAGATAAATGGAAAGAAAACCTGAGCTGGGAAAAGTCTTTTTAGAAAAGTCTTGTGGAAAGCAGAGGCGTAGATGGCTTTACACCAAATGTTGACTAATTGTGACCAATGAACAAGGTGTAAACTTTGTAGAGTGTATAAAAGACAGCTGACTGTTGTAATAAAGAGAATAGCCTTCTGAAATGTAGTGTGTCTACTTGTGTGTCACGCCTGCCTCTATAGTGACACTTGGCTGGGGGGAACTGAGGAGAAGGCAGTAAATGATTCAGATGGCAGAGCCACCCCTTTGGGGAGGTGACAGTGGGCAGCAGCCATGCCTGAGGAGGGGGAAATGCAGGGAGAAAGGGCTGATGGAAACATCCCTGGGGGAGATGAGTGAGCAGGTGCCCATGGCCCTGCAGAATGTCACTGCAGGAAAGCAGCTGGGCAGTGGCACAGCCACCTGCGCTCACTGACCGCTCCGGGCATCGCTCCTGCCCACCTCCATCTGTGCCACCTGCCTGGCCCACATCCTCAGCCTCTGCTGCCTGGTCCTGAGCACAGCTGGAAAAGAAAGGGGCTTGTCCCTGCCTGTGTGGTGCCTTGGTTCTGGCCATGGTGTTTCATTGCTGCTCTCTGGTTCCAGAGTGTTGGTGGAGCTCTGTCTGTCACTGGGTAGTGCTGGGAGGTAACACTGTGGCTCAGGGATCATTTCATGGGTGCTGTGCATCCTAATGTGCTTCAGCCCCCCAGCAGCACCTGCCCAGCTCTGCAAAGTGAGACAGAGCAGCCCCTGGGTTCACTCAAAGGCAGGCATTTGGCAAATATAAAGAATCCCATTAGTCCTTGGAAGCAGCTGAGTTCCTTTCTTGTTGGTAAAATGCTTTCACATGAACTTTCCTTCAAATGTGAGGAAGTTCTCTCTAAAGTTATTGAATAAAGGACGGAAAGTGTTTCTTGTTTGCAAAACTGAGCAAGGAAATTTACTAGGATAAAAAAAATTCCTCTTTGCTGTTTGTGTGAGTTATAAAGTCTCTTTTCTGGCTTTTGCTAATCCATTTTCTTTTCACTGATGTTTTTCATGTGGACTTAGAGAAATATTACAGTTATCTATGCATCCCACAAAGTCAGTTTATATTTATTCACTTCGCCTCTTTCCACATCCTTTCTAGCAGAAACAGCACAGTAGCCACAGGGGAGAAAATTACCCAGGCAGATTCTCCATCTGTCTCTTTTCCTATTTCCCAGGGTTATTTGACTGTGCATATTTTTGTGAGTCTTGGTGGGTGGATCATTTTTGAATGATACAATTTAAAACAAAAGAACCCAAACTCACATCTTCATTTAGAAAACTAACCAGATGGTCTTCGCAAGGCTAACCTTGACTCTGGCCCTGTTGGGTTGCGTGACACGGTTTGCTTTGTCTGAGGGAGGACACCTCAGGCTCTGACATTTTTTCTTCATGGTGTTTGAATTCCTGAGTCTGTCCCTTATAGGTAGAATGGTAGAGTAACCTGAGTTGAAAGGGACCCACAGGGATCAAAGGTGGCTCCAAAGAGGACAACCCCAAAACCCATACTTTGTGCCTGAAAGCAATGTCCAAACAATTGTGGAACTCTGGCAGATTTAATGCTGTGACCAGAGCTTCCAGGTGATCATGTCATAGAAAAAATAGCATTGTGAGGAGCCTGAGTAGACACTGGCCACAGAAATAAAGCAGGGAAATGCTAAGATCATCTTGATAGAGGAAGACAGAAATCGGTGATGCAAAAGCCAGAGAATTTGCAGAAATTTGGAAGAGAAAAATCCAGGTCAGGAAGATGCTATGTGAGGAGAAGGCAGAGGTCTAAGAGACCGTGTGTGTGAAGACAATAAGGGACAGCAGTGAAAAGAAAACCCCAAGTTGCAGGGTCTGTTGGGCTGCAGGACCCTTGCTTATGGTGGCATTCTTTCTGTGATGACTCTTACTTGCTTCATTATGAATTAATTTGATGTATGTTCTCTCTACAAATCTTCTGTGAAGTTTTGGCTTGGAAATAGTTTGCACAAAGTTCCACTTGGTGCTACAAGGGCTCTGGTTGGGCTGCTATTTCCCTCTCCCAGTTCATCAATTTTACCTCTTCTCTGTGACTCTCATTGCCAAGGTCACAACAAGTTTGCCAAGCCCAACTCCAAACATCCAGTATCTTCTCCAACTCAAAGCTCTCAGCTCCTCTGAGTCAGTGTGCTCCTGTCAAGAACAACCTAAAAGAGATATGGAAGCACTAAAGTCACTGCCATAAATCATGGGTGTCCTAATGACATTTTCATCTCTGAGAGTGGTCTGCCCTTTGCCTCATGTCCTGCCAGCATTCCCAAGTGCTGGCCATTTGTTTGCAAAGTACACACTCTCAGGAGCCCACCCAACACCAGAGATATTGTGTGTTCATACTGACAGCCTGGGGTAGCTCATCTCCATCACTCCATCCCTGGGAAAGAAAATGAGCCTGAAACTGAATTAAAGGGATTGCAGGTTGCTGCTGGGGAATGCCGCTTGAAATTTTACTCATGCTTGATGCTAGATACTTTTCTCTGGTCGCAGTTGCAGCATATTGCAGAGCTGATTAATTTGGCCCCTGTGAGTGATACTCATAAATTTAGCCTGTTTTTCTCTGGTTGAGCTGTGCATGAAATGATCTGGGTTTCTTCAAGCGTATTTGTTATTCATAAGGATTCTCAGAATAGTTTGGACCAACACTTTTCAGCCTGCAACACACTCAGGCTGATGATTTGCAATCCACTTTCCACTTTCCATGGTTTGTGATTTGTCTTCCAAGTCAAACGCCATTACCTCTGTTTGCCAGCGAGTGACAGAAGCTTTATAATTAGAATAGTAATAAGTATTGAATAATGATTTTGTTTTGTATGAGTTTTTGGCACAACTCCATATAGATCTGGGCATTCTAGAATACTTTTATTAATATCTTATTTTCCTTATAGTACCGAGACAAGTTCTGGTGTAAATTTGCAAAGCCAGCTGTCTTCAATCCACTTGTCCCTGGAGAATATCTTAATAGCTATGTACTGAATTATGAAAAGTTGCCTTGGCCTGTGCCAGCTGCACGTTAATCACTGTTAATGTTTTATGTTCCAAAAGCTGAAAATATGTCAAAGGACAGAGCAAACTAAGACTTTCTGTATAGTTTGCCAACTTGAAGACATCAATTTTACTTCCTTTCAATCTGATAGGAAAATTCCCAAATCACCCCAGGACTGGGTTCTTAGCTGACTCTTGTCTGGAAGGTGTTGTGACACCTCAGGACTTGAAAGGTTGTTTTTCTGCTTTAAGAGGTTAGCAAAGTAAATTTCCAATGCCATAACCCAGGCCAGACCCAGGCCATGCTTGGGGCTGCTCCACCATTCCTTTCTCCTGACCTGCAGCAGCGTGTTTGAGAGTCATTTCACCCCAGCCTCCTTCAGCCCTTGTGACTCTGCAGGCACGAAGAATATATACATTTTAAAATACCTCAAAGCTGACGTGAGTGACTTTATTTAGATTGATATTGGGGTTTGCCATTGGATTCCCTGGACTCCTCCCAGAGACATCTTAATTCTGTTCCCACTGACTGGAGGACGTGATGCATTTCTACAATTGTGGTTTCCGCGTTCCTGGGAAAATCCAGAGAGAGATGACCCCTGTTAAGAGTTTGAAAAAGAGAAAAGGGAAAACAAAAGAGGGATACAGCTCATTTTCCATAACCATGGCTTTCCCTAGTTCATTTCTTCATGCACTTTCCATATGGAGCCAGCAGCCTTCCTTAGTCAGAAACAATGTTTTCTCTGGTGTGGCTGTTATTCTGCTTATTAAGTTGATAGTGACATACAGCAAAAACAATGGGAGAAATCCATGCAGGGGTAACCAGAGCTCTATCTACACTTCAGTGGCGTCAGATGTTGAAGGAATTAATTGTTTGGGTTGAAAGATATTCTGTTTTTTGTTACTATTTTAATGACATGAACTGGTGTAACAGTATAAATCGGCTGTAATGATGTGGCAAGCCCTTTTTCCCAAAACTCAGTCAGCTTTACTGGGTTCAATAAAAATACCTCCTTCTGACAAAGAAACTGGCAGCACCCTTCCTTTTGACCAAAGACCTCCTCTTTGTTTCAGCTGCCATGCTGTGAGTATTATTTGCATTCCCGTAGTATTTAAAGACCCCAGGTTTCTGCATGGGTGCCCCATGCAAGGCATGTTGCTCACACAGTGCCACAGCTGAAATGGTAAAGCCCTCCTGAAAGGACATGAACTTTCACCTCTGGAAAGTGTTGCCCTCCCCCAGAGGACAGAACCAGCTTGGATCTGGTCTAATCTGGGGTTCTTACCACCCTGGTTCTCTGTGGGGCATTAATATTCCTTCAGCATTACAAGGAATTTATGGATAGCATGGGACAGATGCTGAATAACTTTTCCTCTTCCTGGTACCACCTAACTATGCTTAAGCAAATAATCTCCTTGTGCTCCTTTCCTTAAAATGGAGGCTGAGATAACACAGTTCTTTTATGGAGTCCCTGGAGATCTGCTGGTGCTTCCTATGGATGCAAGCACCCGCAGAGGTTGAGGTTTTGTAACACATGGGTCTGGTAGCAGCAATGTTAATTTTGCCTCGGCTTCTCTATGCATTGCTCCTGGCCACAGCAAGGTCCCTCACTGCACCTCTGTGTTTGTTCTTCTGCTGGAGTAATGCACAACTTTGAGAGGGCTCTCAGATCAAGGTTTGCTGGTTAGGTTGCCTTATGCAGCCACTAAAGGCATTAACTCCAACTTTCTGAAGTCCTGTGAAATCACCACAGCTTTTTCTTTGAACCTGCTACAGTCAGAGAATGGGAATCCTTTCCATCAAGAGCCTTCAGGCATGCTCAGAGTACTTCCAGCACCCCCACAATTCATTACTTTTTAAAAAATAGTTTCATTTTTTGCAGATTAAAATTATTTTAAAGTAGAGGAACCATCTGTGAGATAAAATACAGGCATTTCATGGTCCAGATTCTGCAGTAAGTGTAAATTATAATCAATAATATAGATAGGCAAGTACTGCAGTATTACACAATATAGATTCACAAGACTTTTCCATATGTTTTGAAACAACCACTTTCTCTCCCTGCTTCAAGAATCAGTTACCTAAGAATATAACTGGGTTGTATTAATGTCAGGTATTTGGGTGAGTAACATGTGTGCTCATTCTAGAGTTTGCTCATTCTATAGCTAAGGCAGGCTGTTGGTGTGTTGGTACAATATCATGTGGTAAGACAGGAAGGATGGCAACTCCACTGTAAAGGAGTGCAGTAACTTGGATAAATCAGGAGACAACTCACTCTGGGACCTTCATTCAGCATTTTTCAAGGCTTGGGATCATCATCTAGTTTCTGTTTCATATTAGTATGAAAGACATAGAGTCAAACAAATCATAGTTATAACAAAGCAGTCATAACCAGTGCTTTCCACCTGGAGTCAGCCTGAAAATACAAGTTTTAGATTATTTTGAATAGAAGTGTCCCCCAAGCCTTCTCTGGCATCCTGTATCCAACCACTTTTGGGCTGGGACAAAGCTTAGAGTCGCATCTAATTTTACTGATCAAAGGTCTTTCATTTGCCTTGTCAAGTTACTATTTTCCCTGAATAAGGGTATATCTTGCTTTGTGCATAAATCCCCAAAATTCAGAAATCTTGCATAGCAGAAGATTTACAAAACATTTTTATTTTCTACTGAAACTTGACACGCACTTGGTGAGTGACATGTGACCTGCTCTTCTGTGGATGCTGCTACTTCCTTACAAAATTTCCTTCCACTTTTAAGAATGAGGTCAGAGGGAGAGAGAGAGCAAACATGGCATGTGCCTTTAAATGCAAAGCAAGATACTCTCCAATGTATTTTCACCTCAGCAGAGGTGATAAGACCTCTGTACATTGCAAGGAAAACTTCACAGGGAGAGGAAGGATGAGTGAGGTAAAGAGAAATTTCCTCATCAGGACCTTTAGTTTAGATTAACCCATTGCTAGAACTGGGAATAAGTGTCAATTTGTCAAGCTTGTGGCTAGCCTGGATTGAAAGCCTGGATTTGGACATGCTGAGCTGATTATTCAGCTCTGGTCTGCTGTGCATGGCAAATGGTCTTCACCCTGCACTCAAACATGTTTTCCAAGGCAATCTGCTTGCTGGCACTCAGCCTCACAGAACCATCATAAATGGCTCTGAGTTGTCATTGTGAATCAGGATAAAAGTGATCCACCTCCTGCACAGAAAATGGAGATATGCATTTTGTCCTGATGCATGTGTTAAGCTTTCCTTGGGCTCGGGCTCACAGTAGCTTTTATCCTTCAAAGTGTTCATTATCAGCATACAGCAGCAAACCAAATGGGCAGGGATTATGCAACCACCACTGCCCATTATCTTTTCCCATCTTATTCTATCCCTTCAGAAGCAGTAGTGCAGAATTAATTATCATTCCTTTGAAAAGATATCTGAGAACATCATGTGGAACCTCCTTCTGCATAGCTTGCTTTCTAGTCAAAAGTGATTATGTAAAAACATAATTCCATTGTTTCAACTTTGATTGATTCAGACACACTAGGCTTACAGCAATTAAGCTAATATAATGAACAAATCATCAGCAGTTATATGGCAAGTTAACAGGCTATAGCCAAATTGTTGAACTGCAAATGCATGATGCCGAATTTTTTGCTTTTTGAGGACCTCCTAGTTTAAAATCATGACTGAAACCAGATCACTTGTGCCCTTGCAACTGATTCAACTCCTGTCTCTTCATTCTGACACCATCCTGCCCCTCAGCTTTGAATACCAAGATAGAAAGTCAGCCTGACTGTGGATGCCTTTCCATCAGGCTTTGTCAGGAAGAATGTGTGCTCCTGGTACCCCCTCCTGATGGGGAGTGCTCAGGTTGCAAACTCATCTCCTGCCTTCTCATCCTTGTCATTGCCACATCTGGAACAGAAACTAAGACTCGGTCAAAGCACCCACAGGAGACAATTCCATGGGAACACTTGGGAATAGGAGAGCCTGAGGCTATGCTGGAGGAATAGGCATGAAGTGGTAAGCCTATAAATTTTGGCCTTTTGCCTTCACACCATCAGGCAGGGCAGTCAAGCACCGACACATTTGTATGTAACAAAATTAGGTAGAAAGGCAGGTTCCTAAATTATAATCTGAACCTTTCCCAGCAACCACTTGGAGATGTTACTCTAGTGATGTAACCTTAGATGCTGGCAGACAGAGCTGTTAACACTGGGTGCATCCATGGGAAGTTCTCTCTCCTCACCTGCTAACAAAGGTGTTTTGTTACACCCACACATACATCAGCCGATTTTGACAAATGGATGACCTCAACAAACAGAGCTACTGTCAAGGTTGATATCTTAATTTTGTATATCATACTTGTAGGATATTAGAAAAATACAGATGACAGCTGTAGATCAGAGCTTTTTAGTCACCTTCTCAGGCTTCTTCCCTAGCAACTACTGCTCTTTTGGGATCTACCTGATTACTCACCAACTGTCTCTAGATTCCCTTTGGATTTTTGCTCAGATTTTATCAACTCAACTCTTCCCTTCCACCAGCTTCTTTTCATTTCTTGATAGTTCATGCCATTTTACAGATGGGGGTGAGAGTTATTTTGAGGATCCAGGAAGAACTTCTGCTTTCAGCTCCTCACTTCCAGAGGCACACTGGGGACACTCAGATGGAGCCAAAAAGTGTGTGCTTCAGTCCATCTCCTTTCCAGAAAAGGCTATGCATTGTTTTCAGGAATTTGATAAAACTGGCTTCTGTCCCAAAAACTTTAATGTAGTTAGGGTAAAATAAAACAACAGTGGCAGGTCATTTAAATAAAACATTTGAAAAAAAAAGGAATCCTTACTGTCAAAAGCACTTTGGCAAAGTTAGACATTTCCCTGGTTGCACTGGGTTGGACCACAGTTTGTCTTGCAAGCAGAACCTCCAAGTGTAATGGGGCTCTCATCCTGTCCTATCTCAGCTCTCAGCTCAGCTGGTGCCATGCCATATCTGGCTGTACTTGGGAATCAGTGGATTTGTACTGGAAGATGCAGAGGATTATGAAAGTGGTTGAATAACACCTTCATGTCTGATCAGTTTTTTATTTTCTTTTTTTTAATGAAGTATAACACTTGGTGAACAATGAAATTATCACCTGCAATTGCTGTGGACTACACACAAGAATCATTGTGAACTTCTTTCCCTGTCCCATTACTCACTTTTGGGGAAAAACTGTGAGTTTGATAAACAGCAGTGACACTTCTGGGGTTGATGGCTTTGTGTCACTGCTCTGGATTCACAGGGCCACTGCACATGGAAGTTTAATGATCACATAAATTCCAGGTGCTGTCTCACCCCGGCTATGGAACCCATCAGATAAATTTATCTCAATGCTCTACTGCCCCCATAGGCATGCTACAGGCTTTTCCCTGCTGCTTTTTCACCCCCTCTCTTTTACTGCTTCGTTTAAATCACTGCTCACACCCTCAGCTGAGAAAGGGAGGTCTCCCTTTCTACTGGACCCCAAAGTTTATTCTTACTGGGATGGTGTTGTGGCACTAAACTGGTCTGGTGGAGCACTCGATGCCAAGCTGCAGAAAGACTGCCTGGGCACTGATGAGCAGGATCTGTGATGCCCTTCCTTTACTCTCCTTGCCTGGCTGCCACCATTTCAACAGCCTGCTTAAAAAGCATTAGCTGAGGAGGTGAGCACCTGCTTAGTCACTTTAGGTAGAAAACATCCTAAAGACTAATTTTAACAAAACCCAGTGAGCAAATGGACCTATTTCATGGTCAGTGTTTAGGTCAGTGTGTGCAGTATCCATGCTGCTCATCAGGTAGCAATTCCCACCATATAAACATGTTTTTCCCAAACTTTCCTTGATTGTTCTGCCACACCTGACTGACCACTCTTTCCCTGGGCTGAGCCTCAGCCCTACTGCAAAGCATAGCAGGACACTCCCTGTTTCAGCACTTTGATAGAAAACAGAGATGCACTGGACTTGCCTTAGGTTGCAAAACAAGACCTGACACCCATGAAAACATCTGTAGTTTGTTTGGGCTTACTTACTGCAGAAACAAAGCACTTTATGGCCCACTCTGCTTCTTGTCCTGCCATCAGTGGCCAGTACCTGAGGAGAGAAATACCCTGATGGACATACCCACCTCAGAAGAGCCCCTCTGGGTCCCCATTGGGATGTGTAGAGGGATCAAATGGGGGAAATTAACATCTAAGACGTTATTGCAGCCCCCAGTGTGCAAGGAGGCTCTGAAGAGCCCTGGATGTACTTGGAAGGGCAGGAGCAACATTGTACTTGTGGTTAAAGGGCAACCTACCCTCGCCTTCCATGGCCAGAGGACAGGTTTGCTTTACAAAGAAAACACTGCCTGCGAAGCTCAGCAACAGGAACTTAGCCACTGCAAAGCATCAGAAAGCAAAAGGAAGAGGCAAGTGCTGTGCAACACAAGGGGATAAACAACATAAAGGTACATGGGAATGGTGAACAGGTTCAGGAAGCAGAATTCCTCCTTCCCAAGGTCAGGATATACTGGAGCATGACAGGAGGGAGTTGCTGACAGCAGAACAAGGTCTGATCAGCTCTACCTATAATGACTATTGCTCTCAGCCCTCATGGCCTTGAAGTAGCGGAGATGTGTGATCTCTGCTCTGGGGTCACAGCTCTCGTAAAAACCAGAATTACAAGTAGTTTGTTTCTTAGGATTATCCAGGACTGTGTTGTTTGGGAATGTGGAACTGGGCAGTACAATACCATCTCTCTCTCTTCAGGAGAGTGACTTGTAAGAAAAAAATATCATTAAATGGCACCTGAATGCCTGTGCTGGAGGGGAACTGCAGGGAACAGAGACAAAAGTCACAGAAACAGGGAAAGCAGATGAGAATTTGATGGAAAAATCTTGTTTCTAGGACAGAAAAATGCATCAAAACTGACCATCTGTGCAGGACTTTCTAACATTTGGTTTGCTGTGAAAGAAGGCAAAGTGACTGCCACCTTTAAAAATAATAAAAAATCCCACTGTGCCTCTCTCATTGCAAACATTTTTAATAGCTCTTACATAACCTCCAGATTTGGCCCATTCAAGCAGACTTGGTTTCAGTGAGGGGAGGTAGTCAGGCACAAACTGTGCTCACTGAGTTGATGAACTGTGCAAAAGGCTCCTGAGACATTTTCACTCCTAATTGATGGCAAAAAGCTTCTGTGACACATGTCACTATCCACCTTGAGGAGAGCTTGACCCAAGGGGAATGTGAAACAGCAAACTGTGCAGCCCCTTGAAAAATCAGTTTGCTTGGGAATAGCACAAAATCCTCAGCACTCCCCTCATGCTGCCCTCCCTCCTCACTTTTCTGCCTCCCAAGTGCTTTGTAAGAGGAGACTGGAAGAAGAGCACAGCATCTCAAATGTAGCTGAATTATTCACAGGTTATGGAGCAAAAGGCTTTCTAGCTATATAACCATCCTAGAGCACTTTCACCAAATTCCTCCTGGTTGTTACAGGGCAGCTGCTCTGATCTCAGCATACAGCCACCACTTGAGCATTACTCTTGGTTTGAATGGATCTTGGACATTCTTACAGCCTTCATCCATAGTGCCCATGAATTCCTCTGTGCCTGATCTGTGGTTTTTTTCATCCTGGATTTTTCAGAATTTGTTTTACTATATCAGCTGGAAAATTTTCCCATTGATTTACTGTGATGTGAAAGGGGACATCAGCATTTTCCCATTGGTACTGGTAAAAGTCATGGTCGTTCTCCTAGGAGGTCCTCACCAGCTGTCACACTGCTGAGGAGCAGCAAGGCAAGAAGTAGATTTTCTTTTCTTTTTCCCCTCAGCATTCTGGTTTTCTCTCCTCTCTAGCTTTGGATGGTATTGAAGGCACATCACTGCCCAGTGCTCCTGTGCACAAGAGCAGCAGCAGGTGCCAGGCCTGCCTATTGCCATCTCAAAGAGAGAGTGGCAGGAGTGAAAAGAGGTGGAGTGAGGGAATGTTTGCTCATTGTGCTCAGTCTCATAGGGCCTCAGAGGCAGGCACATTTCTCTTTTTAAGTGCTGAGATCAGTCTTGAGAGAGGACATCTGAAACAAAGGCAGAAAAGCAGCAAATCTGAACTCTGTACTGCACTTGGCAAAGGCTTTGAAACAGAATGGGGAATAAAGAAAATCATGGGAAAGGATTTTTCTTTTCTCTCATGTTCTTTAATATTTTCCTGTCTTACTTTTATTTTGATTTTGTCCCTGTTTGCTATATCAATTATTGTTATGCTTACAGAAGTGGGTTTTGGACAGAAGCTCTTAACAGCTCCTGCTTCATGTCAAACTGTCAGCATAAAATGTGACCAAAGCCACCCAGCTTACCAAGGCATGGTCACAGCCCCATGTGTCTAATGCACTAAGGTCATTGATGGACTCCATCAGGAAGTTTCTGGTGGATCATGGCCCCATTCAGGCACAGGAATAAATTAGCTTCAATAATCTCAAGCATTGCTACTCATTCCCAGAGCTTCAAAGAGTCACAGAATTGTGATATCCAAGACCACCTTGCCATCAGCCAGTGGGTTCAGGAGTTAGCACAGAAAACCCTCTCTGTTTGCAGGCCCACAAACTTCAAGTTCCATCCTCCCAGCCTGAGAGCTTCCCTCCAGCACACCATGGAACATGGATCCTGTGCTAAACAGGGTGAGAGGCTGTGTCACACACCCACCTCTCAGAAGATACTTGGGGAATGAGGGGTGACTTCTGCTCACCTTGATATTAAAGGAAAATAATCTACATACTGATGTTTTTCCCAGTGTTGCAACCAAGTGACATAGGAAGGGACCGGTTCTGCTAGATAAACTAAATTTCTTTTTAATATTTTCTGATCCTCTGGTGATCAGGGAGACCAATGCAGCCTCAGCAATGCACTCATATTATGATGTTGGCTACAGCCAGTGACAGGTGTTTTCCTTTTTCAGTGACACAGTTTACCAACCTCAGCTTCCAAAGATTTGCTTTGTTCTCCTTGCTGGCTTCCCACCAGGCAGCTGCCCTCAAAATTGCTTCCAAAGTGCCATTTTTGGAGCTGGCTCCTTGAAGAAGATCAGGCTGTGGAAACAAGCATTTGCCAGGCAGTCTCAATGTACTGTGAATAAGTGTGGACAACAGACCTTTCTAGAACTGATGTCCTGTCACTCCTAAGGGCAGGTGGCCTTTTTGATGCTACACCTTGCAAGCAGCAGCTTTGAAAGCCTGCCTTTTGTTGCTGCTGGGTTGGAGCAGGATTTTGAAGGTTGGTCACAGGCATCAAGGGGCCAGACCTCACCTTTCACTGTAATGCAATCCAATACTTGGTATCTGCCTTCCAGATTTTACATATAACTGTCTCTGTTGTCAGCTTGTGCTCGATGGGCTGCCTCCAGAAGACCATGCTTGAGGTAAATGCTGCCTTTCTGATGAAGCACTGAGGGGCTCTGCCCCAGCTGTGGCACTCAAGCTAAGTCAGCCTAGCACAAAGGGGAGATGACTTCAAATGTCATCTCAGCAGCCGGTCAAGATGCACATGATAATATTTCTTGGAATCCTGTTCTGCATTGGTTTTATGAAAAGACATATCCACTCTGCAATAACTTTTTTTTCATTATGATCTGCTCCCCTGTTCCCAAGTGCTTGTAGCAGTTCAGATATCCTTAAAGCTAGAAGTCGATAGAGCTTTCAAGTAATTACTAGTGACAAGTATAAATAGATAAAATGGAATTTGGTTTCCAATACTGAAAGCTTGCTTTCAAGTGGATTGCTAAGCAGGTCCTTTGTAGCTTTCTTGTCTGGCTGTAGAAAACCTTTTACTTTAAAGCTGATTATTCAGACGGAAAGCAAGCCCCAGTTAGTGTGTAGCTGATGTTTAACTCAAGATGTGCTTTATATTCAAAGGTATTAGCCTGGGAGGGATGTAGTGCCTGAGGAAAGGAGAGTGATGTAACACTGATGGATGCATGGGGGAGAAAGTCGATGAACAGCACAAAGGAATGAATCACAAACATGCCTCATTGTTCCAGACTGTTCATTTCTCTGGCAATTGTAGTAGTGGAACTGCAAGTGAGTGTTGTAAGAGGGCAGGTACTGCACACACGGGAACTGGAGCATGATTCAGGGATTGAAGGGAATGGTAGCTCCTGCTGAAGGCTCTCTCTCACTAATGTGCTGCTGGTAATTTAAGAAATGCCTTCCTTAGAAATGTCCTTGTTGTAAACTCTGAGCTTCAGACTTGGGCAGCTTTGTTAATTTCTGTCTTTTACATGAAAAAGCTTTTCATTCCTTTTCCTTGAGGGAAAAAAAAAGAGCACCATTTAGCAAACAACATGTACCACATATTGTAGCAGGGCTTAGCAGCTGTAGAAGGGGGGAAAAGATTTTGATAGGAAATTGTGAAGTTTAATTGTGCAGTCTGAATTGTACTTCTGCTGTGAATTCTTAGGAACTCCTTTATATGATTTCTGGGACAAGTCAGTACATCCCAGACTGTATCAGTGCTGGGAACTGCTGTGGGATCTGAAAGGGAACAGTTTTTGACAGAGTCCAGCTGGGACTCCCCTCAGCTGACCAAGCCTATTCATGAGGTCTTCCCAGCTATCCCCTTCCAGCTCATCATCATTTTTCCTCTAGCTTTCTCTTCATGGCACTGCAGCTTGTTTGCAGCACTGTGTGTGTGTTAGTGTGACACATGGAGCCACAAAACAGCTGTAAAAGTTCACATAGGGAAGAAAAGAAGGAGAAGTGCAAGGTCTTGTCTTCTTTCTTGGGGGAATCTCCTTGCAGATTGTGAAACAGAGAGGATCTAGCAAAACAGCAATAAATGGCAGAGAAATCAGAGTTGCTGACTGTCTGCATTGTTGGCATGGGACCTGAGTTTTATAAAGCTTTCTCTACCCATGGTATGTCCTGCCAGGATGTTGTGAGACTGATGGGACCTACAAAATGTTTTATGTGTCTGTCTCAGGAGGCAACACTAACCTGTTTCCCAAGAGATGGTGATGGTTTAATGGGTGTGACTTATCAAGTGGACTAGAGCATCAAATGAGAGAAAAGGGAAAGCTAACTTCTGCCTCTCCTGACCATGTGCATGAATTAAACATGGGGTACAAAATGACCCTAGGCATCCTAGCAGTGTTATGGGACACGTGCTGACACAGGAAGTACCAATGTTCCTCAGGAGACTAGATGCACTCCTCATCTGCCCTTGTGTAAAACTGAAATAGGATTACTGCAATCTAAATAAGTCCAAGCAAGAAACAGAGGGTATGTCTTTTCCTCACACTCATCAAACTTTCAAGATATATTGAAATACTAGAAAAAGATATATTAATATGTTCTAATATATATAAATATATATCTAATATAGATATATTAATGTTCTAATACTAGAACAAGACATATTGAAATAAAAGAACAAACTCTAAGAATCCTGGGCAGAGAACCTGCATGTGTGTTAATAAAGTAATGAAGCCAACCTGTAAATTTTGTTGCATTTGAGAATCCACTCTGGTTTATGTTCAGGATATGGGGTAGAAAGGAGAAAATAGGCAGCTTTATTTATTTTATCAATAAATTAAATGGTTTGGGGTGGGACTTCTTAGTGCTTGGACTAGAGTAAGGAGGGAATATCTTTAGTCTTATAGAAATGAAGGAGTAAAATCTTCTAATGATGTTCTTATAGTATGCTGCAGAGACTTGCTGGAAGCAACCCAAATCAAATAGCTTTCTTTAATATGTCTGTTTTCCTGTTTGCTCCAATCCATCACTCCAATTAGCACCAGTGTAGTGAGGATTTGTGAAACTTCTTAATCTTTAAATGCTGCAAGAAAACAAATGCTTTCCTGACTATTGTACTTCAGCTAGGAAAATGTGAATAAATCAGTTTGGTTTCTCTCATTCCTCTCTCCTCCTTTCTTACCAGTCTTTGTTCATATTTTCTCTGGTTCCCATGCTGGGACATGTGCATTTCTATACATGCAGTGTGTTTCATGAATTTTTGTCCAAAGGAAGGTGTTCCATGCTCCCCTCAGGTAATCTTTGAAAGAAGCCTGTGGGATACCCTTGGGATAAGTGGTCATGAAGTTAATGGGTCATGAGGTTCCTGGACCACTGGGGACCTGCACCCTTCTACTGCTGGAGAACAGGACTTGGGACAATTCAGACACTGGTGCTGACCATGGCAAGCTTTTCCAAGGGATGCCACAGTGACTGGTTGCCTGGTGGTAGAAGCAGAGCTCTGAGGAAAAGAGAGGAGCTCTGTAAAACCTTCACCTGTCAGTCCTCAGCCATGGCATCAACTGCCCCCATCCTCTTCTGCCTCTCTGAGGTGTGCCTCAGCGTCTCTCTTCTCTTTCTGATCTCTTCTAAACTTTCTTTTCCTTGCAAAGTTTGTTTGAATCCCACTTGGAGGGAATACTGGGGGAGGGGGAATATATTGAAAATTAGTATCTGGCAGCTGAGACTTCCTATAGTCTTGAAATTTTTTAACATCCTCTCAGGTAATTGCCTCATTCAAATCCTGAAGGACTGCTCCACCTCTAGGTATGACAATTTAGTGCATGTATCTCCAAGCTCTTTGTCTTTCTGCTAAGGAATAAACTTCAATCCATTCTGTCCAATGATTAGTTGTTATGTAAGGGTGGAGAAATGGAAGGATGCACAGCAAGCTTACACAAATAGTCCAGAATCTTCTCAGGTTCCCTGTACAGTGAGCAAGGAGCTACATGATATCAGGGTTTTCTCCTTTCCTCTCACAATACCCTGGCCATTTCACTCTGAGCAGTGGGACAAGAGAGGGAAGTAGTGAGAAACTGCTCAGTTTAGCTGTACCCAATGGGATCTCTTCCATGATTAATTTCTTTAAGATGCAAAAGCTTCCAGAGGGTGTAAGGATGATGTAGACACTTCCATCGGTGCATACCCAGCTTGAGATATCCTACAGAAGTCAGTTTATTAAAGATTTCCAATCTTTTCCATTCTGCCAGGTGATCTCCATAAGGATGTCTCTATGTGCACCCCAAAGTCACTGTGGGGAGCACAGACTGCCATTGTACATTCCACAGCCTGTGCATAACCAGGCCTTTCCCTTCACAACACCTTCCAACAGCATAAAAAATTGGCTGTTTTTGTTTTGTAATCTAGAGGATCCAGTCTGATGCTTAATGCAGACGTGTTAAAATCTTGTGGAAATTGCCTGAGAGTTATTGTTCCTTTTTATTAAAAAAGGCAAACAAACCCTGAGAAATGTAAGTGAGGTAGCATCATGCATGACTATTTAATAACAGGGTTTGTGAGGTTGTAATTCCCATGGCACCACCCAGCTTCTGCCTGCTATTGGTGGTTAATTATAGCATCTACAGGACTCCCAGCAGTGGAACAGAGGGACACACCATGGCCTCTTTCTGTTAGACTTTTCCCCTGCCTCAGCCTCCACTTCCCCTCCTGCCTGGAAGATAAAGAAGCAAATCCCAATTTAGTCATCAAGGTCTGAGACATGCAGTGAATAATTCAATTCCTCATCTTCTCACATGGACTCAGCTGTATAAACAAACTCAGCTGTTTCTGCAAAGTGGACAAATATATTTCCCAGTGTTTTTTGGGAATGGTATATAATGCTGTAGTTGAAAGATGTGAGACTTAGAGAGAGAAGGGTCAGGAAAGCTTTGCTGGTGAAGCAGCAGGGTGAAAAGCAAGCCCAGGCTGGCAGCCCTGGACCTGGGGCACCAGGAGACACCTCACCTATTGATCAGGTAACCATGCCAGCAGGAACTCTGAGCTGCTATGTGGCTGACAGTCACATATGGGACCAAGGGAAATGCTGACATTTGCTTCCCACAGTCCTTCCTGACACTCTGTTCAATGTGTCTGCTTTGTAAAAGCCACCAGACCCCAAAAGGTATGAAATTAGTCAGGTTTGTGGAACAAAGGTACAGCTCCAGGGGCCTCATGGCCACAACAGACTTGCAGAGGTTTCAGTAGGTGTGAGAATGCTGCCAGACCCCTGAGTCAGCACAGCTGCAAAGCAGGGCCAGAATGATCTTTATTTCCAGGAAAGAAGATGAGACTCGGTGTGCAGAGGCTGGCTGCTCAGCAAGGGCAGTCCCAGGGTAACTCACAGGCTGCTTACCCAGCTGGGACAGTGGGTGAGGGCAGAAATGCCTTGGCACTTCCCTGTGCCTCGGGAACGGGGTCTTTGGGTGAGGGTGCTCACCTTTGGGCAAGGGTGAGGTTTTGTGGAGTTAATTCATTCTGTCTGCAGTATTGCCTGAGTATGTGTGCACATACACAAATTTGGCTCTAACACAGCCTCTGATTAACCTTTTCTCTATTATTGCCATTCATCTGTTACACACTAGCATGTGTGCCTTGATGCTGCCTACATTTATCAGATACTAAGTACTGTGAATCATCTTCTGCCTCCTGAAAGGAAAACTGCAATATTAATGGAGGGCAGTACCCCTTGTGAAATCATAAGTGAGCTGGAAGGAATGGCCATCCCATAGGTATCAGTCAAACAGTGGAATTAAAATTTACACAGGCTATGTACACATCTTCAGGCGCTGCTGGGGTTAACCTGCCAGCTCTTGTGGATTTTAAATTTAATCTTTATTCTGGATACTGTGAGATTTCTTCTTGGCTTGAATTCTGGAGAACAATGTAACCAGCAAGATGAGCCAAGGTTTTGATACAAAAGGGAGATGCTGTCTCTCTCTCCTTATTTTGTTTTAAGAAGCAGGACTTGGTTCTTAGTATCAACCCACCCTGTGAGTCTTACTACAAGGATTTAAAAAATAAATTATGCTCTGAATGCAAAATCAAAATTGGAAAGAGTGTGAGTTTCAGGCTGGGTAGGTTGCCACCTTTCCTGGCTTGGGGTTTCCTTGTGCTGACTTTTATTGATTTTTGCAAAACGTGTCAACTCATTGTCTGGCACATACCAGGAGATGAGTTGTGTCACAGGATTAGCATACAAGGTCAGGAAGCTTCAATTAAAGGAGTTCATTTGCAGTGGACAAACAGGCAAGAACCAATTCCTAAGCAGAGATAAATTAAAGGGACAATCAGTCACCCCCAGAAATGGACCTCAGGCAGAAGCAGATAGGTTTGGTGTGGTGAAGGAGGTGTTTCTGCAGGAGAGCTGTGTCCCAGCATCTGGGCAGCAAGCCCCAGACAGGATAGTCCTGACACCCCGTGGTCCTGTGCTCTCAGATGGTCACAGCTCAGAGTGGCTCCATGCCTGTCATTTCTGGGAGGCAGCTGTGTCCCATGGCATCCCTGCAGCATGCAATAGGGTCAGTGAGCTCCTTAGCATGTCCTGCTGTAGGGACAAGCTTCAACAACGACCAACAGGGCACCTCTGGGAGCATCTCACACCTCCTTCCCTGCCTGTGCATCTTCCACAGGGACTGGGAAAATCCAAAACGTGCAGTCAGGCTGCAGCCAGCATCTCAAGGCCCTTGTCACCAGTCCCACAGCTACCACCTGTGAGTGTCTCAGGGTGTCTGCTGTATTTCCCACAGTATTGTCCTGATCACTGCATTTCTGTGGGGAATCCTTCATGTCTGGCTGAAAAGCACTCAGAGAACAAGTCCTCAGAAGGTGCAAAATGGGAGTTATCAGTTGATGCTGATAATCTCCTGGTGAATGTCCCAGGGGGTAAAGGTCTGGGACAGGTATGCACTTGAAATCTCCTGCACTTGGTTAAATTGCTCTGAGCTTTGGGGGCTGAGAATCTGGGTTGGCTGTCCTCAGGGAAGCGTTTCACATTAGTGTCCTGTAATTGCTCTGGAAATAAAACTGGGTGTTTGCACAAGGCTAAGGCCAGGGGGTCACGAATGGGTTAACCCACAGCAGCTCAAGTCGTTCCAGTTTCCAAAAAAGCTGTGAATACACAATTCAACTTCCAGGAGCCATTAAGCCCACCCAGCAACAACAGATTTACTCCTGGCTTCCTTGTGGGCGTTCTCTCACATGATGAAACACCTTCCCCTTTGATACACAGCCTGCTCCTTTCTCACACCTCTCAGTGAAGGCTCTACTTACTGGGCTGCTCCTGCTGCCCTGCGCTTTGCTCCAAGGCTTTACCTCAAGCTCAGTGTCTCCCTGTGTGTGGCAAAAACCTCTGCTGTGTATGGTGCACATAAAGGTAAAAGCCACCCACCCAGCTGAAAGGCAAATGTCATCTGGTGGTACGTGTTCACTGCACAAAATAAGACAGAGTCCTGATGCCTGGCATCTCTCAGGCAAAATAAATATGTCTTTCTTCTCCTCTCGCCTTAAATTCAAGGATATATGGTTTGCTCTTTGCCTGTGTATAGGGGGAGACAGTATATGGAAGAGGGCTCTCATATCAGTAGTGGGTCATGCTTGGGCAAGGTTTTCCTTTTCCTTATGAACTGGGAGAGCAGAGAAATAGAGCAACCTGAGAGTCATTCACTTACTCTTGGCTCCTCTTCGTGTTCTGTGGGCCAAATTTGTCCCTTCTTGCCCCAGTTTCCCCACTCCTCATAGGCATTACTGCCAGCATGGGAAGGGAGGGCTAAGCCACTCCTGGATATGCTGCATGCTGGTGGCAGCCTCTCCCACATCACCTGGCACATGATCCCACTGCTGGGCCTCCCAGCCCTGCTTCTTTCTGGTGACTTGTATTTGCTAAAAGCAGTGACAAAATTCCTGGTCCAACCCCAAGCACTATTTCCCAAACAATTATTCAGCATCATATCAGCTCTTCACAGCCTGGATTTTCCTGAGAGACAGCTAATTAAAGCAACAGGCACAGCATAGATTTGTTGCTGAACAGGTAGAACTTAATAAGCAGCAATGACATTGGTTCATTAATATCTCCCTCTGTTATATTTCTCTTCCCTGGAACTAGGGGGAATGGGCAAGAAAGACTGAAGAGAAGGGAATTAAGGAGACAAGAAAGCCATTCAAATCAGGTGGGATTCTCTCCCTGTAGAGGCAGTAGCTCAGCTGAACCAAGGAGCTGCAGTAACATCCCACTCATGTGGCTCCTGATGATGCTCAGCCGTGGCCCAGAGCAGTTGGAGCTGGCAGATGCAGCCATTGCCTTCCCCACTTCTTTCTGCATCCTCTGCCCATCCCTCCAAGGAAAGAGCTGCTGCTTTTTCACCCCTGGAGCCAGCCTGAATGTAGATGGATGGGACTTGCCCAGAGGCAGTGGTGAGTAGGCTGTGAGCCCTTCCTGCAGTGTGGGCTGGCTGGAGCACTGACCTGTTTGGCATCTCACAGGGCGAGCAGGCAGGAGAGCGACCTTTTCCCACACACGGTGCTGCCCTGCATTTTTTTCTCCTTCCCTCATCCCAGCTGTCATCACCTTCCTCTGCAAAAAGGAACATCTTGTTGTAAGCAGGATTTGCCCCCTTCCCCCACTAGCAGGCAGGATTGCTGGGACTTCTCCAAAGGATCTTGTGCCACGCCTGCTCTTGGAGGATATTCATCCTTGTATCAGAGTCCTTCTCCTACCACATCATCCATGAAAGTCTGGGATTCCTGATCTCTTCAGGAGGCTGAAAGTTCCTTTCTGAAGGGTCATAATCTCCGTGTTTGAGTAGCCCAGAGATGTTCCTGCCGGCCTAAATCCATTTGTATGAATAATTATTTCTGTGGAAGCATGAACAGTGTCAAGATCTCCAGAACTAGAGGAGGAGTGTCTGACTAGGTCAGAGGACTCAAGATGAGCTCACAGACTCATTTGAATGGCAAATTTTTAGTGTGAGAAGGAGGAAAGTTCATCTGTCACTCTCAGTTGATGAACTCGAAGGGAGCAGGGATAGTGGTGTTCAAGGGGGCATCTCACAGACCTGTGACCACCCTTCACCACAAGTGGTCTATCCCAGGGCTTTCCTAGCCCCACATGCCATGAGTACATGGTAATCCTTGCTATGGCCTTCTGATCTGACAGTATTTAAACAGCCTGTTCAAGGCAGAGCTTCTCCCATGGAAGAAAACTCTTTTGAACTGTTTCCTTGTTTCTGGTGACCACACCCTCATTTCTGGGCAGGATACTGCTTTCAGGCTTTGTTCCCCATCCCATCATAAGGAAAATAACTCTTGTTTCAGGAAGGAAAAGAGAAACATGTGGAGTCCTGGCACCCCAGAAGAAAAAGTCTTCCAATACTAAATGGAGGCATGGTGTGTTGGTAAGGACAAAGTGTGCATGTACAGAGAGAGACCACCCAATGCCTTCCACACAAGTCCCACAGCTTCACTGTTACATGCACACAGGAGTGTGGGCAAAATGTGTTGTTTTTTTTTTTCAAATATCTTTAGAGGGAGGACAATTAAGAGGTCATTTTGTTCCTAAGAAAGTCATCCAACACCTGCAGTGCTATCAGAGAGATGCCATGAGGACATGCTTCTCATGGACAAGGAAGAAGACCCATTCCATAGGTACAGCCAGGGAAAAGCTCAAGGTAGAGAAGCACAGCTGTTTGGAGAGGGAAGCCAGCTGGATGTTATCATATGGGTTACAAGATAAAGGTAGGTGTGTCCTAAACAAAACACCTGGGAGAAGATGGATGCTACAAGAGGATGGCTGGTTGTTGCTGGTTTGTTCATGGCTGTTCCGGAGCTTTTTCAGGCTCCTGGGATTCAAAGAGTTGGTCTCTTGTGCCTTTCATTAGAGAAGGATTTCTGTTTATCTGTGGAGAAGTTGTACTTTAGGGTGGAGTACAATGTAATAATCTGCCTTATTTTATACACTATGATTAGGATGTCATCTTTTTTTTGTCCTGCTATTATAAAGGAAAATTATTAAGTTACTTCTAATCTAAAAAAGTGTTAACTTGACTTTTATACCTAAAAGGTATTAGGTGGTGGCAGGAAGGCAATAGTTGCTATCAAATCAAGCTGTTCAGGGTAACTTTGGGATCTGTGTATGGACTAGAAGACTACCCCTGTGGCTCTTTCTGGCTAGCTAACAGTAACCACAGCTCAGCTGGACTTTAAGGCAACTTAAAAGTGGAAACTTTTGAACTTGTATTGTGCAGGGGATAAGGAAAAGCTGTGACAGTTCATACTAATGCTCCCCTCTAGTCTTGAAGTATGGTCTTTAAGTTGTTATTGACAAGATTATCTTGGTAAAAATGAAAAAAGGCTGTGTTGTTTTCAAGCTACCCAAGAATGTGAGTAAAGGAATATAGAACTTATGAAAAATTGAGCTAAACTATTGAGACGGCACCACTAATGTGTTCGTATTCTCCATTTATTGATGTGGACAAATATAAGAAATTCTGAAAACACAGAAATGTGTACTAGCATTAGTCTTCTCTTGGATTTTTTTTCAAGGATACCAGATTCCTAGAAAGGAGGTAGAAAGCCTCCAAGTAAACTGTTTTGACTGCCACTAATAATAGCAAACAAAAATCATCAAAATCCATAGTTATTGCCAAGACAGGTAAAAGAGTTAAGACGTAATATTTAATGTGCAAAACATGGTCAGTTTGGGGGTTATGGAGCACTAATGCTCACCAATTGCTCCTCACTGGACCATAACATGCTCCTTGATTTATTCTGTCCAAAGCAGTAATACTTTTCTGATGAGTGAGACAGGTTTGTGACCTCCACTTCTTTAAAAATTGCAGGGGGGACCCATCCAGGAGAGAAGAAAGTGATCTTCCTCGGTGGGGGATCCTTATCAGGTTGAGGAGTCCCTAAACCCTTGGAGATGAGGTAAGAACTCGTGTTTGGGCTGGTGCCTGGTTGTTTGGTGTTTCAGGAGGTGACTTGTGCCAGAGCAAAACCTGCAAACCAGCAAATCCCCATGAGGATGCTGCTGCTGCTGCCACTGCACTGAGCAGTGCTGGGTGAACAATGTCCTTGCTCTAATTATAGTTTAGGGACCAGAAAGAGACATTCCCATGTGTATTCACACAATCCTTGCTTCCTTGTCTAACACGGCAGCTCTTCAGGGAAGATTGTTTCAGTGGCTGATTTTGCCAGCTCAGGAGTTATTGAGTTATTAAATAGTAAATAATTTCAATGAATAATGACACAAATAAGAGAAATCTAAAGAAAAGAAAAAGCCATGAATTTGCACCATCTGTCCCTGGAAATGGAGAATGGTAGGGACACATACAGAGATTCTAATTTACTCCAAGGAATAAATGTTACATCTTTTGTGGTCTTAAGAATGTATGAAAAACAAGATAAAAATGAGTTTTGTTTCAGAGACAGGCTCTTCAAAGAGAGCGCAGAAAACTAACCCAACCAACGTAATTATTTCTCAATACTTTTTAATTTTTTTTCCTTTAATAATGTTCTTTTCAAATACTGGAATCGTTTGGTCCTGCTCAGGTGCGAATCGCGGCTGTCCAGGGGCTGTAGTGACAAAATTTTAACAAACACTGTCACCTTCTGGGCACGCCACAGCAGTGCAGCTTCCAGACAGCTATTCCTGCAAGTAAGCCACTGGTTCTCCTGACTTGGAAACTTTTCTACTATTCTACCAAGCTTAGATCCATGGCTTGATCACTCTAGAAAAATGGAGCTTTGTGATTTGGGTGAACCTAGGGGGACTTTGATTTCTGTTTGTTAGTAATTCCATGCTTAGAAACCCTGTATGAGTGGGATTTGTACAAAATTTTTTTTTAATTTATTTTTTTTTTATTTTACTTTTTGGCACATTTTGCTACCTAAACTGTAAGCAATATATGATGACCAGGGTGTTGAGCTCACAGCTAATCCTGCCTTGCTCGTGCTCCCTGAGCAGGAAGATTTATTGTTTCAGCCCCACTGGACCTGCTGGAGATGCTTGGGGTGCAGTGAGACAGTTGATGACACCTCCTGTCAGTTCAGCCAGTGCCATACAAGGTCGAGCTTGGCTACTGGTCAGAGCTGATTTAAAAAACCCAATAGAATTCAGTTTTCATTCTCCTCTCCCACCTAGGCTAGAATCTGGAGGTTTAGCAGAGACTCAGTATTCATTTATAAGTCTTTCGAAGGCTTTCAGTCCTCTTATGGACATCTGGTTTCTTGGTGGCTGGTTGGTGAACAAGCAGGATATTAGCACTATGAGCATTCCCTCCATGGAGCAGAGCTCCTTGGTATCTGTTGCTCTGCAGCCATTACCAGTTTATAAACAATTCTTTATATTGTGGTTGACTTCCCCAGCTTTGTGTTGCCTAAAGCCAAGCCAAAAGGGCAGTGGGAGGAGCAGCTGTCCTCCTCCTTAGGCTGAAGGGAGTTGCTGAGTGTTCTTTTGTTAAATAATATTCACAATAATAGAGTTTGGTGCTCAAAAGGTGGACCTGCAAGATCTGGCTGACCAAGAAAGGCTTTGCTGGGTCTCCTGGGATGAGTGAATGGCAGGACACTCTCTGTGATACCTATTTTGAGGTAATAGCAGCAGCAGCCAACAGCTAAGAGAGGATAAGGAGAGAAAATGGTGTGGCAATGTGTGTGGGGTTTGCCTTTCATTCTTTTGATTCTTGGTTTGTCAAACATCAGACCTCGGTACTTACTTGGATGCAATAGTGTCTTGCAAAGATACAGCATTTACAAATCTGATTTTACCTTCCTGATTGGAAGAGCCCCCCAGCGTTTTGAGTTTAGGCTGACTCCAACAGGGATAGGAGAGGGCAGCAAGAAACTGGTCAGGAAAACTGATCTTGCCTTTGTGCTGCTCCAGGTACTCAGTTTGTGTCCTTCTACAGTGTGCTCTTCCTTGTGCAGGCACTTTTTGCCTGTGTTCCTGTGTTTATCACCAGCTACACTGCAGTGGTAAAGGTCTGGATCTTCTGTATGAGCACCTACTTTGATGGAACAGTGCCTCTGGCAAGGATGTTGAGCCTATTTCAGCAATATTATGTTTTTTCCCCTCTCTTCCCAACAATGCTTTATTTAAATCATGGCTACTTTTGAAAGATATGTAGAAGACATTCCTGGTTTTATAAGGATTCTAGCTGAAAGCCAGTTTAGAGCACTTAAGAGCCTCATTTTCCACAACTGTATGAAGCCTCACAGGATTACTCAAATTCATGGGCTCCTCCTATTTAGAAACACTTGAAACAGCTCCTGGCTCAAAGCAGTACTTCACAGAGCACTTGCATGTATTTTTTTCCCTCCTTATCCCCACAAAGATTGTTTTACCTGATCTAAGAGCCCAGATCAAGCAGCCACCCCTCTGTGTGGGGCTACCTCCCTCTGTGACCACCCAGCACCACGCTGATTATGTTTGGCAACTTAAATGGCCATAAACCCCCTCCGGGAGTAGAAGAGGTGTGGTGGGCAGCAAAGCTGCCAAATTTGAGGGTTGACATCTGGGAGCCTTGAGGAGCTATTTTATGGATGCAGTTTGGGTCTGAGTAAGTGAATTTTGGCCATCTCCGTTGTACTGAGGGCACTGCAATGGAACCAGGTGGTGTGACCCCACACCTCCCTGTCCCTCCCCTGCCCAGCAGTGGTCCTCCACCCTTGTCCTTTGCCGGTCTGGAGCAATCCCTCCTGGTCTTGGGGAGCAATCCTGCTGTCCAGTGCTCTCTCTGTGACCGAATTATAAGGTATTTTTCCACCTCTAGAGGACACTGTGTCCTTCCATATGCTCACTTCTCTGCTGTGTTCTGGAGGCATCAGCCCTGATCTGTGGCTGCCTGCCAGGGGTTGCACAAGTTTGTGGTGGGCTGGGACCATCATGCCCACATTGGGAAGGATGGTCGGGAAGGTTTGAGTGGCTCTGTCAGCAGCTGCTGTGTATCAGGGTCCCTCATCCCTCTTCACCTGCTCTGTCCATAGTTCTACAAACCCAGGAGGCCCTGCTGTCTCTGGGCTTGGACAGGGTGAGGCAGGGACTTAGAAGGGCTTTTTAGGTGTGGGTAAACATTTTCTTGCTCTCAGCACACACCTGTCCAGAGGTCACCTGGATTTCACCTTTTTAGTTCACTGTGAAGATCTCCTTCCTTATGGGACTTCCTTCATTATGGGTCTGTGATTTTGATCCCACTGCTGTTCCCCACACCCATGATAGCTGGCAAATGGGGAGCTGTCAGGCTGAACACAAGCCTAGAGAGGTCCTCTCTTACTGGGAGACTGCACAGGTTTTCATCTGCTTTGTCTGTGCATAAGCCTTGCTGGCTTAGACTTGACTTTTTCTTTTTTCCCACTGTTCACTCATTCTTGTATTTTGCAATACAGCAGGGAAACTTCACTGTAAAGATGCCTTGCACCAGTCAAATAACTTAAGTACATTAGCAGAATGACTTTTAAAATGTATTGATGGTTGATCAGGAGGTGGTGGTTTACTGGGAAGTAGCCAGTGAGTGTGTCATAACACAGCTGCAGTGCTGCTGGAGGAAGTGCAATACACCTTCAAGTTTTTGATGCCATAGGTCTTGTGGAGTCACATTGCTCCTGCTTGGAAGTCCCCTCTCCATAGCAGTTTTGGGCATAACAGTGGTCCCCTCTCAGCAGGTGTGTAAGCAACATTAGATGCCCAGATGCAGAGTTCGTGTTTTTAAGTCTTGTGGTGCTTCTTGCAGCCAGACATATCCTGGCTTTGAATCTGAACCTGGCAAAGCTGACCAAGAACAAGGTTGTTTTGTTTTAATTGAACCAGAAAAGAGGCCATTTTGGAGAAGGAAGATTTCTCTTCCAGTCTGAAGTCTGACCATGGTTTGTGTATCCATGGATAAAAAAGGGTTGGGTTCTTCCCACCAGCTGTCCTTCCTATGAAGGAAGCTTTAAGTCAAATCTGAACTGTTGCAGGTCTTCCCCAGAAATCCATTGAAACCTGCCACTGAAAGGAGAATCAGACAAGATTCAAAGGTTGAATCCTGATAGACCCCCAGGTTGCTACTGAATTCTGTGTTTGGCGTGTTGCTGGTGACAATCCATAGTTGCAGAGCAGGAAAGTAGATGGAGGTTGTGGGTGAGAGATCATACAAGGGGAATGTTTTTTTTATATGCAAAGGAAGATAAAATTTTTCTTCAAATCATCCAGCTTTTCTTTCTGGGAAGAAAGTGGAAAGAGGGGAATGTGGAAAGCAATGGATTGCTGTGCAAAGCAGCTTTTTGCAGTTACCAAAGTTGGGCAAATTTTTGTTTTCTAATAATTTGATGAGGAGCAGGAGTGTAAAAACTGTGCAAGTGGTAAACCTGTGCAAGAGAGGAGTGGTGAAGGCAGAAACTGATTGTATGGCTCCAGCTTTGGAATCACAAAAGCCATCTGCAAAAGTCCTTATGGAGCAGGAGATATGGGTCACTATTTCCTACTAAATGCAGACCCTCAGATGTATCAGTGTGTTGTCACAGACATATCCAGTTTTCCAGTGCTGCTTTGCTGCCCTGTGCCCCAATCCCCCTCCCTTCTGCCGCCCAGGGAGGTGGACGTGGCGTGGAGGCAGCAGCCCCGGTGTGTAACGCAGGCACTGACCTTTCCCACAAACACTCTTCTCCGCAGCCCTCGGGACATCTGCTGGCCCTGGAGAGCCTAGAAACAATGCAGGTTTCCTGGCCCTCTGTGTGGTTTTTCCTCTTATAGGAAAATTTATGCTAGAATATTTGTTTTCCAGTGTTTTTTTTCCCCCCAGTGTTAGCATGTGTGCGTTGTCTGCAAGGGTGCCTGCGAGGCTGGAAAGTCATGGTGAAAATAAGACCATTCAGACAGGGATTTGTAGGGACAAGCTCTCTAGTTTCAAGGGCAGTGCCCTGCATGGAGGGAGTCCCTGCACAGCAGGATTTTGTCCAGCTGTGTTTCTCACAGGAGTTGGGCAGGTTTCTCTCGCCAGTGAGATTCGTCAGAGTGTTTTTTTTCCTTCTCTTGCTGTTTTCTTCACTTGTACCATACCCCATCCAATACCACTCATAGTCTGACTTGCTACAGACCCATTGCCTTCCATCCACATCTTTCCTTGAGCTCGATAACTTACTTGGTGAAACCATATCTCCTAGACAGACATCTGTTTTGAAAATGATATCAGCAGAACTATTGCTTTGCTTATTAGCCTGTGCCCATCATGGGATATCCTGAGTCAGCCTGACTCAAGTGTCATGGGTAATTTTTTACTGCTGTTCATCACATTTTTTAGACCACTTTCCTCCTGTGAAGACATACATATTCTGTGATCTTGTTGCTTCTTACTGAGCTAAGCAAATAAAATGCTTTAAATTCCACTATAAGGCAGCTGCTGAATCACATTTGTGGGTTGTGGGGGTTTTTTTACACCCTCTCCATTTTTTTTTAGTGGCTTTTTTTTTTTTTTTACAAGTGTAAACAAAGGCTGGATAAAACATGTCAATATTTTGACTTGCCTAAATGTGTACAGTGTTAAACTAATGATAGGATATTTTTTAATTGTTTTTAACACTCACGGCTTATGAATGGTAACACTTAGCATTCTTTTTAGTATGGTTCCTTCTTCTAGCTCAAGTATACTGACTAAATCCTTTCTCCTAAAATATTATTGTCTAAGGTTTGATTAAAGCTGTGAGGAATGTGTGTGAAAGTGCTTCTGGTAAGTCACTGTTCATGGGAGCTGGGAATCACCACTGTTTACATTTTTAGAAGATTTCCCGAAAGATCTGAGGTGCAGTATGGAGAACTTGAGTTTCTACAGGAGCCAGCTGAGTCAAGCAGCTGTGGGGAGGAGGGACAGCGTGGAGTTTTGGAGCAGTGCTCTCTAAAACTGCAAGAGGCAATATTTTTAAATGTAGACACTTGTCCATGCACTGATGTGCCCCGATGCAAGGAAGGGAGGTTAAACCCAGCCGTGCTGTTTCTTCGTGGCTGCTGTCTCATGGGGCATCCTCTGGCTGGCAGCTGACTGACTGGGAGGAAGCAGGATTTCATGTCCACTACTACAAGCCCATTCATTTGGTAACACTATCTGGGATCCTCTTTGAAATCCCCCAAGCAACTGTTAATAGCTGGGTCCCAGGAAAAGCGATCCGATCCGGCGGGACTGGCCCGTGGGGAGCCCAGTTGCCTAGCGCTGGGCTCGCTGTTGTGAAACAGTTGGCCGAGCCATCAGACTGCCTCAGCTAAATGAATTAAGTAATTGCACAGCCCTGCAGAGAATATTAGTGAGGAATTTCCATATTGCAGCTCTTGATATTCCCGCCTCACAGCCCCGTTACCGCAAATACAAGGCCTTGGCTGAGCAGGCAGTAATTTGATATTAAATGAGGTTCTTATTAAGCAGATGCAATGAAATAGGGCAGAGTTTTATGTTGCGTTAGTCATCTAAATGCTTTTTATTAGCATTCATGAGGATGAGGCATAAGTGAGTGCAGGGTAGTCTTTAGCCAAAGCCTGACCCTTAGGAAGGAGGGTAATTAAGGAGCTAAGAGCTCCTTAATAGGAATAGGGAATAGGAGCTAGGCCACACACAGCAAGTGTACATCCCCTCACTCTCTCCATCTTCTGGGAACCACCTCTGCAAAAGAGGTCACGAGGAAACTTGGGGAATGGCCCACTCTGCCTGGGGATGAAACTCTTCCTTGTCTTACTCTCCAAGTGTTAATTTGACAAATCACAAAGCCCTGTTGGAAAGCAGACCATCTGCACAGGCACGCATTGCTCTTTACTTTGGACTGAGTTTATCAGGCCATGGGAATAATGTTGAGGATTTTGTTGGTTTGTTTTTTTAGGGGATCATGGAGCTTCATAAGAAAGGTCATATAAAAGAAGGTAAAAGCTCTGACTCTTAATTCTGACCAATTAACAAATGTGTACAAACATACGTGACTGTCAAAGCTGGCTCCACCGAGGTGGCAGTAGCCATGCTGGTGGCTTCCCTACAGGGATGCCCCTGCTCCATCTGGGAAATGGATCCTAGAACTGGTGGAAAAGCCACCCAGAAGTCAGCAGTGCCTCTCTGCCAGCCCAGGCTCATCTTCTAACAGTAAACTGTGGGCTGTGTTATCCAGCTTGCTTTTGTCCTGCTTAGGTTTCTCTGTTTTAGGCTTTGTCTCCATTTCTCCCGAGCCTGTACACTGTGATCCATGAATTGTTCTGCCTCCTCTCTGCACAATTTGGCCCCATCTCAGGATTAAATACCCTAGGCCCTTTACTCAGGAGATGCTCCTTCAAGCTGCATTTTTTTTTCTTGGTTTTCTATCATCTGGCAGGATTCAGCAAAAAGTAAAGTGATAATTTTATTAGAATTCCCAGTGCTTGGTGTGCATGTGAGTTTGTGGTGGGTGGCTTGTGTCTTGTTTGCAATGAACTTAAGCACTTGTGCCCTCTGTCCTAAACATCCTCTGGTCCTCTTGGGTTTGAAAACATCCCCAAAGCCTAATTGGTTTGGATGGGATAGAATTTGGCCAGTGCTGAGGCCTTGGCAAAGCTCCCCTCCTAAATAAATGTGGTGATAAGGAACCACTGTAAGCTCGTGTGAGTCATTGTGAAGACTCAGGGGTACCCTCTTGTCTAGACCACTCCCTAGCTCTGTGAAGCCAGTCCACAAGCAGACATTAGGGTCCTCTGTCTCTCCCAAAACTGAAGTGTGGGTTTCACTGAGTGAAGAGAGACTGGGATCTCCTTTTTTAAAAAAAGGAGAAATGAAGGTTTTGAGTTGAGCAAACTGCTCTAACAAGCTGTCAGGTCTGCCTGTAACATTGGTTCTTGCAACAGCATCCACAAGGCAGCTGTCACTTTGAGGGAGGAAAGGAATGAGAGGGAAGAAATCATTCAGTGGGAGGTCCCATTTTGGTTGGAGTAGAAGCAGCCTATTCTTTTCCCAAACTGTGGGAAAGGAAACATCTTGATTTTTGAAGATGAAAAAAGGCTGTACCTGCAGCAGAGATGTGACAGGAGTTGAGTGGGGTCAAAACAAAACAACCCCTTCAGCAACCTTGGCACATGGAAGTGTCCATGGGCTTTGTTTTGTACTTCTGCTGCTTATAAACCACTTGCAGTTGCTGAGACCTGGCAGTGGTGGCTGCCTGCATCCTGACAGCTGGCATGTGAGAACCTGGAGGAGACCTGGCTTTCTCACAGCCCTAGTGCTGCTTGGCCTTCCAGCAGTGTGTATAGGGCTGGCTGTGTCTGTCTGGCACTGAATGTACAGGCACTGATCTGGGAACACAGATATTTGAAGACTATTTCCTTGAGGGAAAGGGTTTCTTTATTTTTTCTGCTCTAATACACTAATGAAAATCAAACACGGCTCTACTTAGAGGGGCAGCTTGGAGTGTGCACAAAGATCTGAAGGTAGGTGTGAGAGGGGCAGTGAACCAAATCCAAGCATGGAAACCTAAGTCTTCAGGGGTAAATTACTAAAACCATACGGTATGCTGGCTGCAAGGGTTTTCTTGGATTGCAGTAGTCTTAGTTCTGGCAGATGCAAGGAGCAGTTCAAGTATTTCCTCTTTATTCCTCTTCAGCAATTGTTCTTCAAGCCCTGACTTGATAAAGTCTCCTAGTACCATTGTTGTCTTTGGATAAAATAAACAAGTGTTATCCAGTGCAGGGTGTTTGCTGTTAGATATTTATGTTTGAGCCATGTTGGTTGACTTGTTGGTGACACGTGATCAGTTGTCTCCAATTTGGACATATAACCCATAATCAATATAATTCTCGTAATCAAGAGGTACTTGAAGCCACCAAGCCTTTCTAAAGGTAAAGGAGCACAAAAGTAGCAGATGAAACTGGAAGGATAATCTTCAAAAACAAATAGGGAAAAGTATTTCTTAAGCCATGGAGCTTTTGTGGGTGATGAGTATTCCTAGGAAACTTGGGCATATGGTTACTATCTTATAGTTAAGTAAGTGAGGAACATTTCAATTTGATGTCCAGTTGTGTGTAGCTCTCTGTGAAACTTTAGACAGATTGCTTGATTGTACCTGCCTGAGGCCTCTGATTCCCCATCATCCTCATTTTCATTGCTTAAAAAATGTATTGATCTTGAAGCAGCCACAGGCAGTTTCAAGCGTTATCACAGCAAATAGCACAGAGCAGAGGCATATTTGGGAAACCCCATGGGTATGTTCCCTGTTACAAACTCACGTGACATGTTTCATTTGGTCCAGAGCTGAAGGACTCCTTATCAAACTTTAAAATAAATAAAATTTTAAAATACCATCTTTCTGGCATCAGTACTCCAGAGCGAGAGGTTAAAGTTTATTTTCCCCAGTTATGTGTGCCAACGAATATTTGACTTCTGAAAGTTCATGGAGAGGGAAAACCAAAGGGTCAGGATCACATCTGAACTGAATTCTGTCTTAAAGGTGGATGGTTAGCCATGGAAATAAGTTTGTGGTATTTTCCTAGCTCCTAGAATAATAATAAAAAAATCTTAAATTCATCATCAATTTGCTTTTTAATATTTCTCTTTCTGCATGTGATTTTTCTACTGCCTTTTTCCTTGGTACCACTCCTAAAGCTTTATCCTCATCTGTGACAGTGGTGCTAAAATACTGAGGTGACAAAACTGGACAGCCCTTGGTTTTCCACTTCCAAGTGCTCTCTGTGGGTAGTGTAGGCTGTGGCATTCCCTGTTTGGATAGCTGTTAGATCACATTACCTGTCTATCCACTGGCATTGTAGCAGTAACCTGGCACGGCAGCTATTTCAGTGCTATTTCCCTTCACTACCTGGCACCAGCCATACAATATTTTTATATACTGAATTATTTATGGACTCATAATTATTTAGCATCAATATGTCAATGTTACAATGCCCCTGTTGGCCATAAAGGAGCAAAATCTTTCTTTAATTAAAATTACATGGTCTGTGTCAACTTTCCTTGGACCTAACCTTTTAAAACTGAGTTGGGAGTTTGAATTCCATCCTACCAAATACCTGTGTTTTAAGCAAAGACTAAATACAGAGCTTTCATTCAGGGAGACTGGTCTTGGAAGCCAATAATTTTATGTGTTTTAGGGAGGTTTATGTTATACTGGGGAGTTTACAATGGACTTCATTGAACTGTAGACCACAGTGGCAGTATTTTTTTTATAAGTAACTTCTAATAAGGAGGAAGCAGTGTATAATTCAGACTGTCAGTGCTCCTGTCTAAAGACAAAAGCTTAAGATGCCTCAGTGATGATTTGAAAATCTGCTGAATGTTGAGGGCAAACTGGTAATGAAGATAATCAATTGGTTTGTTTTAAATAATGCACAGCTGTCCTTTTTGAAAAAATTATTGCATCATCTGGCGTTGTAGAAATACAACGAACCACCGCATAATTTAATTACACGACCACCCTAGAAGTTCCATGAGCCATACTCAGTCCTGGCATAAGCGGGTGCAAATCCCTCTGGGAATTGCACCCGCTTATGCCAAAGCTAAATATGATCCAGTGTTGTTTTCCCTTCTCCCTGAGAGCTGGAAGGTATGGAGATCCACTTCATACTGTGCTGTTCTTGGAGGTATTACCTTTTTTCCACACACAGAGCAATTCCATACTTGATGTTGAACTGACTTTTGCTATAATTTTCAGGAGAAAAACAAAAAAGGCTCCTGAACACAGTATACAAAGGCAGTTGTTAAGTATTTAAAGTTATCATAACCAGAAAGCAAACACCATCATTTTCTAAGTCACATCTGCCATGGAAACAGCACTGGCCCTTTGTAGAGAGGGACCAGAATAAAGCAACCATTGCATGTTTATCAAGACTGCTCCCTTGATGACATGCCTGTGATAAACATCTTTCATCTGATGCTTAAAGAAGTAATTAATTCTGTATTTGTCCAGGATCTTTGCTTTATTCAAGGTGTGAGGCTGCCACTCTCACTTCAAGCTGGCTTTTACTTCTTGAGAAGTCTCCTCTGCAGGGGGAGAAATATTTCATAAGAAACTTTCTGCATACTCCATGCTTGTGCCATATAGCTCCCCCAGTAACTTTTTTCTTCCTACCTTGTAATACCTGCAGGTTAATTAACACTTTTAGATTTATCTTCAAGTCCAGAGGCCTTCTTTCCAAATGGAGGAAAAGACATCTCAGAATAGATAAGAATCTTTGGGCGATGGCTCTTCTGAGGGGGAATACTTTTATCAGCTTTATTTTAAAATAAAACTCTCTACCTGCTCCAGGTTAACTGCTTGCTGTACATGTGTGATGTGTGCAGCCCCACAGGGCACAGAGCAGTGTCAAGGGTACAGGGAAGATGAGTCAAAGTTCTCAGTCTTGCAGGACATCTTGAATATCTTTGGCTCACTCTGATCAGCCACAGTGAGCCAACATGTGCATGCCAGGCAGAGGAACATAGCTCTGGACCTTTTAATTTCTAGAACTTGATTTTAAACATTTGACTGAGATGGGAATCAAGCAAGAATTACATATGATGTATTCTGTGAGGAACAGCTAGTGTCAGGAGAAGCCTTGTTCTTTCCAAACATTGAGAAACAAGAGTCTCTATTGAGCACAGAGACAATGAAAGGCAAAAAACACATCAAACAAGTTTATAAAATAGGCACGTAGTCATGACCTTCCTCCAGTTACACAGACATGTGCACGCACACATCAGCCTTTAACTTCAACAGGAGTTGCTCACATGTGTCTTTGGACAGATCTTGTCCCTAAACGGATTTATGGCCGAAGGAAACTTGGGCTCTGATTCAGGTTCAAATCAGGTTCAGCGTGGAAAATCTTGAACTCGGAGTCAGACCCTAAAGCAGCCCTTTAGAGAGGCAAACAAACAGACCAGACCAACTTTTCTCCCTAGCTGGAGCTCTCTAGCCTTGTGCTTGGGTCTAGCATGCCCTTCTGCCTCCCTCCTCACTGAAACACAATTATTTTTAAAGGGATCTTTATTCCACCCAGGAGAATACAGCACAGGCAATTGGCTAGCAGTGGTGCCTTGGAGCTCAGCCACCTGGGGCAAGTGTGAGACTGCACATGGAGGGAAAAGGAGAGAGCAGCAAGTGACAGAGAGACCCTTTGGCTGCAAGAGCCTGGGAGATTCAGCCCAGAGGCTTGCATCTCATCTGCTTAAAGGGGCCGATACCATGATGTTTAAACTAAACAGGCTGCTGTCACTGTTTAATTTGGGGTTTTTTTGTTTATTTTGTTTCGCTATTTTTAACACAAGTAGATGTCATCATGCACTTATTTCTGTATTGTCTCTTGCTGACAGTGAGGAATGGATTTCTGTGATGATTGTGCATGACTGGGCAAAGATTGGACTTTGACCTTTTATTCCCAAACAATGGGGACCTGTCCTTTTCCTGACAAAACAGGGAAGGTGCTTAAATTAGATTTATCTGCTTCTCTTCCTACAGTATGTTGCTCACTCTTGGTGAAAGCTTCTAAGTAACCAAATTAAAATTCAATATGCTGTTACAGCTAAGGACATCCAGTTAAAATTCACTCTACAGTAAATCCCAGCCCGATCAGTTTAGGGGTGGACCAACAAAATAACTGTAAGCAGTTCATCCCACTGCCTGTCATTGAGAAGTAGTGAGCATCCCAAACCTGGGTTCACAGAGTTTCACTTGTGTTTCAGAGTCCACCCTGCTCCAGCACAGCCACCAGGCTGACATTCCCACCAGGGTATTGGCCAACACAATCTCATTTTGGATAAAATATTTTGATATTTATTGAGCAAAATCTTGTAATGCTTCTATTTAACTGTTTTTTGGAGCTTTGTTTTGTTTTGATTTGGTTTTTTGGGGTTTTTTTAACGTCTCCTTATAAGCACTGTGCAGGATGAAAAACACTTTTGGGAACCCAACAAGAAGGTCCTTTCTTTTCAATAGATTTGGATTCCCACCAAATACAGATGTGTATCTCATTTGGGAGCACATTCTTCCTGTGCTTCTCAATGCAGGTAGAATCAATCTATCTCTTGATTTCCAAATACTTGCACCCCTCAAAAGTGACCTCTTTTCAAAGAGGACAACCACCTGTAATGCCTATTTGACAACAGGTCTTGAAAGATTTCTGATGGCCAAGCTGCTTTTCTCAGCTGCTACCAATGTCATGGAGCCAAATAATTGTTAAAGAGCACTCTTTCTAACATAGTTGTGTAGTTGTGTTTTTTAAAAGGCTCTCAGTTCATCTGTGAAAAGCATATGAGCATCCTGACTAAATGTTACTTCCAGATTTTCCATGTTCCTGTCATGTCACAGAGGCATTTGACATCAACTCCTTTGCTGGGTTTCCATGTCTCTAAATCTTTATTTTAGCTAAAATCTGATCACTACCTATTATGCAGGAATGTATTCAGTTGTCTCCTAAATAGGAAGAATTTTATTCTTGCAGATCTTACTCTATACTTTCCCAATTTCAAGGGGTAGATGATTATTAAAATTTTTGATGTGAGTTTACTTTTGCTTCCTATTCTTTCAGGAAGTCGCTCTTTTTTTGTTTTTTTTTTTTTCTTTCTCTTATTTCCTCTTTGCTCACTCTGCAAGTAAAGCCCAGAAGTTTAATGAGGAAAGTCAAGTGTGTAAGTGTATAGTCTGTGCAATAGATAGCACCACTGTAATCTGTCCCAAGGAAGAGCTATCTGTTGCTGTGTTTCTGCAGCCCTGCCCTGCTCATTTTCCTCTGCCAAGAACTAACACAGCTGTTCCTCTTGCTGTGTCCTGGCTTCCCCAGAGTTGTGGCCTTTTTGCAACTTCTCTTGAGTAATTACTTTCAGTGTTACAAATGACTCTCTATATCAACCCTGAATACTTGCTGTCACGAAGAAAGTTGAAGATAGGAGATCAGGTAAGAAAGGTGAATCCAAGTTAATATGAAAATCTTCCCATTAATATGCAATAGTTTGAAAATGTGCTTGTTTCTTGTTGATTTTCTGCCTGGCCACATCCCCACCGTATTCCCTTCCTCTGTTTCTTGTTTTGAGCCTTGCTTGTTGCATCCTTTTGAGTCAACACCACAGGTTTTGACAAAGTGGTGAGTTAACACTGTACTTTTTATAGCATTCAGAGAAATATCAGGCATCATAATTTCCAAATATTTTTTTAGACTTGCCAACCAACTGACTTTACTGCAGTATCTATGAGCTTCAGTGTCTAGAGGTGACAGAGTCAGGGGAGAGCTTGTTATCCCCCTGACTCAGGCATGGACCTTTCTTCAGGGAGGCACTGCCAGAAAGGTGCTAATGAGAGCCAGTTTTATGGGATTGAGCTGTGATGCTGGCATCCACCCATCAGGAATGATGACAGATCCATCAGCTTGTTTTATTTTAGACATTAACAGGAAGAGCACCTTCTTTAAGTAGCCCTATAGTAGCAATTAAAACTATTGCCTAAATCCAAAGCAATTGTTCATTTATACAGCTGGAATACTTAGTGTCAGTGCTGCATAGCTGTGTAACTAGCAAACTTTAATTGACAGGTTAGCAGGAATGAAAATAGTGAGGAAAATTGGTGAAAATAGTAAGGAAAATTCAAGTTGCAGAGTAGCACAAGATCATTAATTTCATTGGGTCAAGAAGTCAGTGTCTTCAACCGAAACTGTTTGTTTTAACTTCACTCTGTTTAGTTCTTGGTGTCTTCAGCTGAAAACCATTTATGTACTGTAATGATGATGTTCATTATCCTGGTGCCTTGCCTATGGGACTGCTGTGGTTGGATTCACCTAAAGCAGAGTTCTGCCAAGGCTGATGTTGTCCAAAAACGTAAGGAGGTGTTATCCTTAAGCCAAAGTGCTTGTAGTCCAAATATTTGGCATGGAAGTGAGAGGTAAAGAGTCCTTCTGCAGGTAAAACCCAGCTTAAAGCAGGGCTGGGGTGAAAGCTGTAACCTCTGGCTCCCAGTCCTGTGTCCTATCTGCTTGCACAGACAGCTTCTAAGGCAGTGTGCTGCCTTTTTCTTGAGAACTACTGCAAGGAAGGCCAAGTGTTCAAATAAAAGTGTCTCATTCCCATTTAAGAGCTGGGGGAAGAGAAGAAAAGAAGCACTAGGCATTTGCAGCCAGCCCGTGGGAAGTTCTGGGCAACATGGAGAAAAGGGATCTTGGAGCTGGTTCTAGACCTTATTGCAAGATATCCTCTGAGAGAGGATGTGCTGAAGTCTTCTGGTAGCTGCCCACACATGGTGCAAAGCTGTCCCAGCATGACAGCATGCCCAGAAAAGCGTGTGGATGCAGACACGGGAGCTCCTGGCACCGCTTTGAGTCTTAAATATTTAAGCAGGGCGCCACTCTGCCTGAGCAGTGTAAAGGGGCTGCACCTGTGAACTGGTTCATAAAGGAGAAGAGGTTTTCAAAAGCACTAAGGGGCATTTAAGCTGTTACCTTTCAGTAACACCTTTGAAAAATCTCTCTTAACTAAACCCTAACTTCACAAAGGCACGAGGCGGTTTTCAGTTTGGAATCTGCCCCCTGTTCAGCAGCAAAGGGTGTTTGCTAAAAAGCCACCCACCACTCCAGGAATGATGCTGCAACCTCTCAGCTCAATGAATAATGTTTAACAGTGTGAATTTTATTATTTTGGCTTTGAGAGCCCCACAAGGCTCCAAGTTCATAGACAAAACCTCCCAAAATACCCAGTGAAAGTGCAAAGCCAGAATTATCTTTGCATTCAGTGCACCCCTGAAATTTACTGGCAGTTTATATTGCTAGCTGCTACTGCTGGGAGAAGTCCTATAAATAACCTTGACAACGTGTGGGTTTTAGGAAGAAAAGCATTGTGTAGATAATGATCCATTTGTAGCCTAGAGGCTATGTGAGATCTCTGCTTGCTATTTCTTCCTGTGTTTATCCAGGGGAAACTACCTCTGAGAGCTGGATAAAAGAAGGTGGGGTATGTTCTCGCTAATGTTGAGGTGAAGGATGGTCAAATTTTTTCTTATATAGGCAAGGGTTGAATGTAAATAAACAATGAATGTAAATAAATCATCCAAGCCAGTAAACTTCAGTTCTAAAACCCTGGAAAATTATTTGTGCCATTTTGGAGGAATACAGCAGAGAGACACCAGTTTGTCCATATACAGTAGATCCTTCACCCCAGCAGCTCACATACTGCCCTGAAATAGTCCCATGTGGTTTTAATTATAATTGTGTTACTTCTGGTTAAAGACTCACTTGTAAACATGACCAGGCCACCTCAAACAGATCTAATTGTATTTTTTTTTTCTGGTATGAGAGGCAGCCAAGGGAGAAAAAAGATGAGATAGAGGAATATTATGGGATTTTTGAGACTTTTTTGCTGCACCTTTGAGAAGAGAGACCAGAGTAAGGAAAACAACTTGAAGTTAAAATAAAATACAGATGGAAAAATTAAAGGATTCCCTACTGAATTCACCTATTTTTAACTGCTTTAAAGAAAAAAACAAAACATGAAGTCCGTGTTCTTGTTTGTTCCCTTGGTTTAATATTCAGTCTTTTTTTACTGGAACTTCATCTCAATTTCTTAAACCACAATTATTTTTTTTTTAAATCAGGCAAAAAATACTTTTTAAAATCTTCTTAGCAGAACTTTTAGTGATGTGGTATAGCAAGCTTTTGTACTTCTGATGTCTCAGGATCTACAAGCATGATCTCAGTGAACTGAAGAGGGATGAGTGACCTGAAGGTGCAGTCTTCAATGGGCACATGCCCATATTGCCATGATGTCTCTTCTGGGCTTCAGTTGGTTCACTCCACACTGAGGTTTAGTTGCAGACATTTCCAGCTGTTTCCCAGGGTTATCCTCCATTAATGAGTTATTTTTATGTAGAAAAGTTCCTCGGAAACATTTTTTTTCCAATAAAACAGCTTTCTCTAACCACAAGCATGTAATACGATGGCTTACAAGAGATGAGCCAAACAGTGTGTTTATCCCTTTTCTTTCACGTGCTTCCAGTGATCTCCTGCCTCATTCCAGATTCTTGTTTGTTTATGGAAATGAACTCAAGGAATCTGACTTGCCTAGAAGACTGTTGTGACTACAGTCATAGGCCACCTTTTGATTTTTCAGATTCAACACCAGCCAGCTTTTCACCCCTTGGAATACCACAGACAGAGACAACTTTCTCATCAAATCCTGCCAAGTGCTAATAGGAGAACTGACTGCCCAAAAGGGGCAGGGGGACCTTTTGCATGCCTACAGCCAGCAGTCAGTTTTGACTGATGGGGAGAGGAAGGCCATGCAAATGGAAACAAAACACTATGGTTCCTAATTCACCTTCTGGCTCCATCACAGTGTGTGGAGCACCTGCAAAGTTGCCTGCTAACCTCTGGCTGTGTATTCTCCCTTTTTGTGCAGTTGAATTGGGCAGTGCTCAGCAGATCGGTGTTGGAAACTGCCCTGATGCTGTGGGTAGTCACTGAACAGCACAAAATGAACAGTTGACTGGCCATGGGTGTTCTGGCCTCTGTATCACATGCACACAGTAGAACTGGAGGGTCCCAAAATGTAGGGGATGCTCTGCCTTTAAATGTTGAGCAGCCGCTGGCAAGTCATCACACACTGGCCTGTCTTGTTTCTTCCTGCTGCTGAAATAGGAGTGATTATTGCAGTCCAGGCTCTTGATCCACACAGAGCCTGGGAAGCTGGATGTTGAATGTCTTTGCAGCCCGGCTCCTATTTTAAGTTACTTCCTTTTTATAGCATTATTTCCAGGTGGGGGTTGTATTTCTGTGCATTGAGTCTCCTGTTTTTCTTCCTTGATAGGAGTTTTAAATAGCATGCAAGAATTTTCAGGGGGTTGATCTTTTAACTATTTAGAAGTTATTTTTTACATAACTTGCAGAATTTGCAACCTTGGTGTACCTGGTGGGACCATAGACTGAGCTAGGTAGTGACATTTGGTCACAGCCCCATGGTGGCCCCCCCAGTCCCTTGCTGTCACTTTGTTCTATTGCCATGTCCCCATGCTTTCCCAAGCTGGAGGGAGTTGCCTTCAGGAGTGGTCTCATGGGTACAATCAAGCAAACCTGAGCAGGAGGCTGGGCCCCTGCACCTCCCCATGAGGATAATAGTTATCTCTATCTCTACCTAGTCTCTTATTTTCAAAACATTAAAAAGGACTGGGAGTTTAAGAGAGCTGTGCTAAGGCAAAAGACAACCTGTATGGTTGTATTAAATCCACTCTTTCCTCCCCTTGAAAAGGAAAACTTGCAGTGTGTTATTTCAGCCTAGATTCCAATACTGTCAGGTCTTTACTAAGAAGTAAAGCTGCAATGGAAAATAGGCTGGGGTCTGATTTTGGCCTGATGCAGACCCCCTCATCTCCCTCAGGCTATTGAAAGGATGGTGTTGTTTGATTTGAATATCTGCTGTGTGTCTCACTGTTGCCTCCACCAGTCCATCCATTTCTTATCACCACCACCTTTTCTGTCCTGGAATGATTTTCATCTAATGACACCATCAGCCAAAGATCATCCCTTTTTCTGCCATGTCCACCTAGAGGCCTGGCACAAACAGGCAAGTAATGTCTTTTTTCTTTCTCTCTGTTTTTACTCTTACCCAAATCTGCCTTTTCTTTTTTCTGTTTCATCTGCAGATGCATGGGTAAGCAGCAGAGTTGTTTTAGAAGGTCTTTGCTCTGCTCCAGTTATTGGCAACTTTGGACAGCGTCCTTATTATTTAGTTCTTTTTCAAAATATATTCCACACTGCATCCTAGTCCAATGGTTGATTTAACTGTTGAGAGTTTTTTTTAAAGTTTTTGACTGGTTTTTTTTGGACAAACATTTCATTTTCCAGCTTTCAACAAAGATGTCATAGGTATTTAATAGAATCATGGAACCATCTAATGTTTTGGGTTGGAAGGGACCTTAAAGGTCATCTAATTCCAACTTCTGCCATGGGCAGAGATTTCTGTGTATCTCTATGTTTTCAGCTGTGTGTTAGTTACATGTTTGACTGGCTATACTTCAACCCAAAAGTTGTAACTTTTACACAAACTCAATTTGTGAAGTCAGCATGGAAAGCAGCCCTGAACTTGGTCTTTGCTGTGGAACAGATTCTCATGGTTGTCTTTTCATTTTTGCCAAAGACAACCACAAAACCTGTGCCTGCAGTGGGTTTTTCCCCTCCCCTCCTCTTTTCAGCTCCACAGTGAGACTTTTGTGAGCCAAAACCTTCTGGTAAGAGTAGCTCAGTTGAACATTTTAATGAGAAATGTCATTTCCCCTGACAAGTACTAATGAAGCCGATTAAGCATGATCAGTTGCCAGAAAAGCACTGCAGATAGTGGTGGTTCTTTGCACAGGTGGCACACCAGAAGACTTCCTCTGCCAAGCAAAGTAGGTTACAGACTGCTGCAGACCTACAGAGCTGGAGGTTGGCTCTTCATGGGGCATTACAGAGCTCAAGCTGTATGTCATTTATTTGGGATGTGGTCTTGAGTAACTTTGTTTTGGTAGAGCAGAGAAGCTGATTATATGCTTTGTATTTGGTATGGGGGCTATGTATTTATTGTGCACACAGGGGGACTGGGTATCTCTGCATTAGTTGTCGCTACTTGTCTTTGAACTACAGTTCATAAACTGGTGCAGAAAAAGCCCTAGTATGTGTGGATGTCTGGGAGTCATAAAACAGCTTTTCTATTCCTGAATGCACCTTCTTCTTAACATCTCTTTGCAATGTGCTGAGGAAATACTCTACACCATCCTCTAATGTGCTTGTTGGTACTACCAGTCGGGATGGGGGAAATTAAATCAGCTGCAAGCCCAAGAGCTGTTTGTTTGAAGCCCTTTCATTTTGCATCTTCTAAGCCACCAGCTGACCCTACATGCCCTGGCATGAGACCCAAGTGACAGTCATGATCAGCTGAAAAGGACAGAGAAAAGGCAATTCTGGCTTTGAAGTAGGACCTAAGTGGGACAAGGACACAGAAGTATCCCTCTGGAGAGCTAAGCCAAACTCACCATGTACCTGTGAGGTTCCCTCTCTTCCTCCCTAGCCTGTGAAGAAGAGGGTGATGGCAGCTTTGGGAGTTTTCATCCCCCAACTTTTGGCCACACCTTGCTTGTGAGCAAGGCCATGAGGAAGACTCCTGTCTCCTGCCTTTTGTGAGATATGGAAGTGGGAGCTCTCAGTGCCTGCTTTGCATCTACAGGCTTCTCCATCCTGTTGCACACGTAATAACCCCAGTCCCTGGTGTTCTGCATGGGAAGAGAAATTGTTCCTTCAATTGCTGCCTTGCCCAGGTGCAGGGTGTGGACAGCCCATCATTGGGCACAGGCTGCAGAGAAGACACTTTTTCCCTCTGGCCAGCTCTGCGTGGCTCCATAGGGTGAGGTTGCTGGGATACTATGCCCAGGATTCTGGGAGTGCTTTGGTCAGACCCCAGGCAGTGGGGTGATGGTGGGAAGGTCTCCTGGCAGTCCAATGGATCCATGTGGACGTTGCTGGCTTTGGTTTAATGTCAGTGAGGATGGGTCAGGTCCTGGGTGCCACTGTGATCTGTGGTGTTGGTATGGGTTGTGTCTTGCACCAGAGACATTTCACGTGATTTTATTCAGACTCTACCCTCAGGGTCTCTGTGCTGTGTGTAGAAACTCTCTTCTTTCCTTTGCAGCTATGAAAACAGCTGCAGGAATCAAATACTACCGACCAAATTTCTCAGTTCGAAATACCTTTAATCCAGGACACTGTATATAAAAAAAATATTCTTCTTTTAGACTATTTCTCTTGGGAAGGGAAAGATGAAGGTTTTATTGTGGGTTTTCCATTTTTATGTATGAGGAATTAAAATAATATTATAGAAACTTTCTATAAAGAATAGGAAAAAAGATTGAGACTGGAAAATACCAATTGCTGAACCAGGACAGTGGATATGGGAGGAAAAATTGCAAATATAGTAGTCTGACTATTTCTTTGAAGTCTGACACATATCTATGACAAAGAATGATCACAGGAAAATATTTCAGTTGTATAAAAGTAGCCATGCAAGAAAAGAAATGCAGCAGACAAGACTTATTGCTTGGAATATGGAAGAAACTGCCAAAGTCATAAAGCCAAGAAAGGTACATGACTTCTGCAGGGGCTGAAAAATTCTTTTTATGGTAGCATTAGTAAGCTCTAGGTAGGGTCATATTTTCTGAGTGTGCCTGTGCAGGTCCTGTAGGTGATGTAGTTTTTTCCTTTGAGCTGGGCAAAGAGGAGTTTTCTTGTCCTGCAAAACTTTGAGATTTCAGAACATATTCCTTTTCTATCCAGGGAAGAAGGCTGTAACCTTTCCACATACTTTGTTGGGAATAAAAATAAAAGAGAGATGCAGGTAGAGCTAAATGCTCCCAGATACCATTTTTCCCACCAACCCTTGCTAAGGACTGCCAACAGTACCACAAAACCACCTTATACTTGCAGGGTCTCAAGCCTGCCCCTTCCCTGTCTTTCTTCCACCATTCATGGAATACCTCAAAATGCTTCCTGATTCTTCAACAGCGAGCCTCTCATTGAGGTGGAGCTTAAAGGGAGACCCTTCTGTCCCTGGTTAGTGCGCAAAACCTTAGTTCTCTTCTTTTGACTTCCTGTTTTGCTCCTGGAAATAAGACAGTTCTGCTGCCAAAATTGATTTGAAACTGCTACTCAGATGCAAAAGTGTTAAGGTGTCAATCATTTGCCTTTTTTCTTAAAAAATTAAAAATCACCTTTTAAAATAAATATCTGGACCTGTTTCAATTTTTTCTCTTTTCTGATGTTTCCCTCTGTACCTTTTATTGAGTGGCCCATATGAAAAGAGGAGATTCCAAATGTGTGTGGTCCACTTTGATCAAGAGTAGTTTTTTAGTTGAAGGAGTCAAGGACAGGTCATAAATTAATTCTTGCCATGTAGATGTGATTTATACATTTTATACTTCTTGAGCCAAGCTTGCTTTTGTGCTGTGTGGCAATACACAAAACAATCACCTTCCTTCCTCTTTTTTTGAATGCTAAATCTCACTGTCTGGTGGCCAAGTGCAAGAACCAGTCTATGTCATTGGGAAGACCTGTGAGAAGCACTTTTTTAGGTCAAGAGACACCAGTCTGGTGTTGCATTGCTTCTGGTGACATCTTATCATCCTCTGGTTTCTTCCAAGCTTTTACCATGACCTTGCTGCTGTGTCCTTATTTCTCAGAGCTGTGGGCTTTTTACAGCCACAGAGGATCTTCTGTGCTGGTGGATGGGGGTGTGATCACAGGCTGGCCACCAGAGCCCCACCCAGGGAACACCTCTATATGACACTGTGCCTATGATCCCAGGGGTTTTTCTTCTCATATCACTCTCTTCTCATCTCCTTGAGTTCTCTTTCTCTATGTACGGTTTGGTTTTGGGTTTTTTTGTTTTTGTTTTTTGTTTGTTTGTTTTTTGTTGTTTTGTTTGTTTGTTTTGGTTTTTTGTTTGTTTGGGGTTTTTTTGGTTTTTTTTTTTTTTGCTATGAGAAATACTGGAGGTGGTAAAGAGTCACAATTTTGTTACCAGCCACTTGGATTTCACTACAGCCTAGTGTGCAGCTAAGTTTGCAACCTGCTTATCCCACTTCATATCCTGTTACATGACCCTGCTTCATATTCTTCCTCCATCTTCTTTCTTATCCAAGGACTTTCTGAAATGACTCTAATCAGAGATGACTTTAGAAGAAGGGAAAGATCATCTGCCTGAAATGCAGCCCAGGTGGTGCTGGGGTGTGCCCAAGAATGATGGACTCAGTAGGAAACTGCTGTGATTGTATGCCAGGGTTTGAAGCGTGTCTTACAAGTGATTCCTGCTGGTCAGGAGGAGGGAGGACCACAGGAGGAATGATTAGTTAGGGGGGACAGGGTGTGTGAGGGCAGGCTTTGAAGACTGGTCTTAATGGATGGTTTAAGTGGTTTTAATGGATGTTGAGGATTTGCTTCAGAGGAGAAGGATTAGAAGTGACATTAACTCTGAGTCCAACCGTGTGTTTGGTACGGCTCATTCTGGGGAGTCTTTGAGGAGTTTTATTTAAGTATGTAAATACAGGGAAGTGTCAAGAAGGGAGACATTTGCCATAGGTCCTTCATATAAATATTTGCACTGAGAGGATGAACTTCACTAGCTGCTGTGTAAATGATGACATTCACTGCTGCAAGAGCACTCTGATAACTGATTTTGGCACTGGGCTTGGGCTGTGAACACTGTTTTCTCTGCTTTACACCGACCTGGGATGTAGGCTCAGGGTCTGGGAATGTTGGACAGGGTGCCAAAGCAGGCTGGGCTGTGTGAGCACATGAAACAGAGGGGAGTTTTCACTGGTGATGCTTGGGCCATGTGCTGCATGTTGCTGATGACTGCACGTGGCTTAAGCATCCTCTTCTGGCATGTCTTGGGGCATTTCACAGCACCGTGCCTGGTTTTGGTGCTGCCCTGGGTACAGGCTGGTAAGAGGCACGGTCAGAGAGGTACCTGTGCAGATGAAGTGGACACCTCTGTCCCATCTCTGCCTGTGGATATTCTGATGTGCATTGGCAGCTGGCTCACAGCATCAGGAGATCCCAAAAGGCAGCACAGAGGATGACAGAGGAGGTTCTAGAGGGAGAGAGGACTCTGCCTTAGGCAGAGACCAGGTCATTCATGGTCATCTCAGGCAGAGATGGCACAGGTGACACCAGGACCACCATCAGGGTGCTGGGGGACACCTGTCACACCAGTGGGGAGAACATCCCAGTGCCATCAGCCCACGGCCAAACCCAAGTGTCACTGCAGGCACCCAGGGGAGCCAGGCAGTGAGAGCACAGCACGTGGGGAAGTTGCAAACAAAACAGCTGGGGCTGCTGGGAAGCAGTGGCTGCTGCTCTCATTCCTCTGCTGAATATGAAAGTCGAATTGTGGTCCTCGTGTGACAAATGACCATGAAGACTCTGGCTGTCACAACACTTGTGGTGCAGATGAGGAGAGCAGTCACACAGTAAAACTTCCTTGAATTTGCTTGAACTATTTTTTTTTTTAGTAGCTATTTCATAAACAGATTTAGGTTAAGACTTTTATTTTTATTTAGCTTAAAAATTGTAGTTTTCTTTTAAATACTATTCCATGTTATCATTTGAGTAAATTAAGGGTTACTTTTGGACACACTTGAACTTCTAAGGTGAAGAGTCATAACCCCCAAGAGGACACCCTGACTTTTTCTGAGTGGTGGCCAGACACACGGTGGCTTACCTGGTTTTGTCAGCAGATGGCCACAAGATGAGATGATTTGTGTGCACAGGAAATTTTAGCCTCCTCTGGGCATAAATTGCTGAACTACTGACCAAAAGTCAAGATGTCCTTTTGGTGATAAATGAATTGTCTTGAAGCTGGACTCACTTTCCACAACCCTTCTTCTGACTTCCCCAGGAAGCTCCCTAGTAGGCTGAAGAAGTCAAATAATGTGAATTAACACTGTAGTTGCCATAGCTTTTCAAGCAGAGCTGGGAAAGACAGTTTATTCATCATATTTAATCTCTCAAAAATGTGCTGGCCTCTGAAATAAAAGCAGCTGTGTCCATTACATTGCATTATTCTTCCACTAATTTGTACCTTTACCTACTCCAAGAGAGACAAATTTAAGTCATGACATGCATTTTTTCTTTTCTGCTTCTGCAAATATGACATGAGTAATTAATTGCTCAGAGTAATGAAAATAATATCACCAATCATCTGACATTGAATATTTTTTTCCTAAAGACTTGGCTAGTTGGTGCTTAAGAACATCCTATGGATCATTTCTGACTCAGTCCATGCGTGTTTTCCTTTGTGGTGCTGTAAACGCAAGCAGAACTCCGATGAGCAAATCGGCAGGAAAAGGCCAGACTGTCTGAAAGGAAGCAGGATTGAGGAGTGCAAGCATTAAGCTTCCAAAAAGACTGTCAGGCACGTGCAGTATGACTTGTTCCAAATGCATTTCATAATTTTATTACTAACCTAATTCAGGAGATATGTGAGTGACTCTTGCTAAGCTATAAAACCACCACCCCTTTTTTTTCCCTGTTACTTACAAGAGAAAACCTGTGTATTATTAATGTGATAAATCAAAGGTACTTCCATCAGACTTCTAAGTATTTATCCTTATTTTCATGTATTTTTTTAGGAACCTATGTTGATCTGATGCTGTGTAACAACTTACTATTTTCTGGGCAAGCAAGTAAAGGGTATAAGCCTGAAAAGAGGAAACAGTATAGAATATAAAGTGAGGGGATGGTTTGTCTTTGCCATATTTAATGCTGAACTTAGATGTCTGTGCAAGGTTCCTGCATAGCCTTAGAGAAAGGTATTTTCTCAAGTGGATAAAAGAAGCCATCATGGATGAACTTAGGAATCCAGCAAACCACGTTTTTTCTCTTTTTGCTCTGTAAATGGAAGATCTTTCCTCTGCTCTTGCCTCATGCAGATAAATAGAGCAGGCTTTTACTGAGCTGGGTGATCCTTTGACAAAGTGTCTCGATCTGTTCATCCTGTTTCTATACCTCACAGTGCTGCTTAGAGTCTGACCAAAATGTCCTATATTGCTTCAGTGGATGATGTAGTATTTCTGGAATACCAAAAGCTGAGCAGAACAGCCAGTCCCATCCTGAGCACGTGCAGAGCAGCCATAGGGCCAGCAATTACTTTGTTTTCCTGCTCCAGCAACCTCTGCCTGTAATGCTTTTACAAAGGGCCAGCTGTGAAAATGAGATTTTTTGATAAATGGTGCTATCCATCTTTTTTTTTTTTCTCAGCAACTGGTTAACTGGGTGTCTTTTTTTCCCTAAACTTTTCCACTGAAGAAGGCTTTGCCAGGGCACAGGAAGGTGCTCTTGGCTTAGTGTCAGAAGTGTGAGCAAACTTCCCTGCAGATTTTTTCTTCTTGCTGAGCTTCTTAGTATTTAGAGGCATCACTCTTTCATTCATCCTCTGCTTTGTGGCAAAGTCTGGAAATGCATTAAAGCAACTGAATAATTTCTGGGAAATTATTAATTCTGGAATGAATGTGACAGATTTCATCATGCGTTTGGCTGAACTCTGCCTGAGTGACTAACAGCTCTGGAAGAATTTTCCAATTGTCCCTCATGCAAGTCAACCTCTTTGAATTAATTCAGCATCCTCTATTTTGATTAAGTATGTGTCAGCTCATTGTTAGTGACAGAGATATGGGGCTGCTTGTTTTCCTTTTATTATTATACAAACTAATTATGAGTCACGCACAGTATGTGCCCTCAGGGCATGATAAGGGACGTGAATGATAAAGCATTAACTGCTCTACGTGCAGGTTTCTCTTGTGAGTTAAACAATCAGGGATTGAATAAACAAAATACTCTTTCTTCCTCTAACATCTTAACAATTCCTCCTTTCCAAGGAAAACTGTGGTCTTTCAAACCTTATGTTATACTGAAGTAGAAGGAGGTGAAAGAGAAGGATGAGTCCTCTGTGCAGTAGGCACCACAAGCCCAGTCTGTTATCTCATCCTGACTCTGATGTCTTCTTACAGAGTCCCTGTTTTCAATTTATTTGCAGTGTGGTTCCTTCCTGTCCTCAGTACTAAGATTTATTTGACAGCATTTGGAACAAATGTGTATTCATGCTATCCTACCACCCTGAAAGATGCTGCCATGGCTCTTTCTAATGGGCCAGAAGTTGAGCCTTTTCTGCTTTACCCTTGTAAAAGAGAAAACTTCAATACACGTGATACATAGAATATCTTGGGAGCCACAAAAGCATATGTTTTTTGTTCTGGAAAAAGTGCTGTTACTTGGTGCTAATTTCTCTGCTTTTTCTTGCATCTGTTGGACAAACACTTTGTCCATGGCAATCCGTATAAGATAACAAACTCACTGCAGGGCGTCTGACTATATGGAAGAAAAATAACACAGGAACTTGCAGAAAGAGCAACCAGGTGCAGATGGAGCTGAAGCAGAAATATTGGTGACAGATGTTCTTCCTGACCTGCTGGAGGAGTATGCACCAGACAGCATCTTCATCATGCTGTGTGACATCTCCTGCCTTGCAGAAGTGAGATGTTACATGATGACTTTTACAACTGCCTAGCGCTGCCAGAGGAGGTGAAGTGCTGCAGCACCTCTGCCTGTAAACACCTTCTCCCGAGCCACTCAGTGGCAGAGGGACCATAAAAAGAGGGAAGGCCCTTTGGAGAAAACATGCACCAGCAGATTATGCTGTTGACTTGTGAAGCTTGGCAACACCCTCCTCACAAACACCTTCTCCACTGGGCAGGACACTATAAATAATGCAGGAACCCATGGTTATTTGACCAGAATAGAAGATGAGACAGATGTCCACACTTGCAGGAAAAAAGCTCTTCTATTTCACATGAGGTTGTGCAAGCTGGGCTGTACCTTTCTAGAGAGTCAAGACTTGGTGCATTTGTCTACACCTTCATTAGTAAATAGTGTAAATGCCTTAAAAATGGGTAAAATGGGTAACATGCACATTCCTAACAAACCTCTCTTCCTCACTTCCAAATCTCTCTGGAGGAGAAGCCAAGAGAAGGAAAGCCTTAGGCTGTAAGAAAACTTTTGCTGCCCTAACTACTCTAGATTTTCCATTCCCTGTAAAGTTATTGCAAGATGTGTACAGAATCCTTTGGTGGGTGCTGAGGACTAAGCAAAGATTTATTTTATTTTTTGGTATGAAATAGAAGAGTCTGACTTTAAAGATTGAAAGTTAGCATTTTGAGGATTTGTATCATGTGGCCCTCTGTTCTTCTGTGGATATCAGTATTAGATGAAATGTTTTCAAAGGATGATTGTAAGTTAATATTTGCATTAGCAATCAAGAGGCAGAGCTCCATCTGCTCCAACTGCACGTAGATGCAGTTTCTCTTCTTGCTTCAAAATTCCTCTCTTACTGTTGGAAAATCTCCTTTCACTGATGACCCCTCAGTTATTTTGCAAGGAACTGACTGCAGAATGGGTGGACCCTCTATAAAAAAATAAATTAAAAAGTAAATCATCAAGGTTAAATTTACAAAAGTTAGCAAAGGAGAGTGCAACATGATTTGGGCTGCCTATGCTTGGAGCTGGAGCTGAGAACCAAACAAGAAGCTGATGCTTCCACCTCTTCCTATTGCTATTTCAGAACAGGAAAGCCTTTATCAGTGTGCAGCCCTTTGCAGAGAAGCCTCCACTACAAAGACTGTTTGGAGTTTTCCTTTTCCATTGGAATTTTCCCTTTTTAATGAATTTTCAACTTTTAAAAATAATAAGAAAGCAGGCTTCTTGCATCTAAAAATATGGCCTAAGGTGCTGAGGGCCTTCTTATACTTCACAGCACTGTTATTTAAAAATCCAACATTAGTATTTAAAAGGAAATATTAGCAGGATTGTGAGAAATTGCTAAAACATTTAATGAATGTCAGAGAGAAATATGAAATAGCTTGTCACTGGTTTTGGACAATTTTGCAAAATTGCTTCTCTAGACCAAGCAACCTCTGGTAAAGGAAAAAACTCCTTGGTTGTTAAAGAATGAAAAACAATTTTCCTTACTCCAAAACAAAACCATCATGATAATCAAAATGTTGCCATTTCACCTCACTGTTAAAAAGGTCACAGTTTTGGCTGGAGGCCATGCTGCAAAGCAATCTGCTTTGTCACTTGAGTAGGCTGGCTTGGATCATGAAAAATCCTAACTGAGACAGTAGAAAGAAAAAGGGAAAGAGCATTACTGCCTGAGGAAGGAACAGAGGTTTAATAATTCTCATTGCTCATTTGTACAGCATTAAGGCAAGAAGGAGAAAACAAAGCCCCTTCCAGGATCCCCACAATAGTTTGGAAGGCATTTTGAAGAGGCTGAGTGTTCTTTTTCATATCACCAGTTGTGACCAGAGTGAACCATGTGGGAATGGCATCACCCTTGCTTGCCAAGGACAATGGAAGGGATGTGCAACACCATACTAAAATTTACACCAGGCTGGCAGGCACGTTCATACTCGGCTGTTCTTTGGGGGCTGTCCATGCAGTTAAGTTTGTCTCATTGTTTTACAAAAAAAAAACCCCAAAAAACCCTAAAACGCAAAAGAGATTTTTGTGGGGGAAGGGAGGTGACAGGAGTGTGGAGCAAGAAATGTGTGTGTGAATATCAGAGTGTGAAGCAGAAGTCTCTGGTGTGCTTAGTGACATGTAGCTGGAGCTAAGGGAGGAGGAAAGTGTTATTTCTGAGTTGGAAACTGCTGGGATTTGCGCTGCAGATGACTTTACCTGCCACTGGCAGTGGTGGCCAGGCTGGCGGTGGTGGTGACCTGCCAGGTCTAGGTGGTGGCAGAGCCACACAGAGCTCATCTCACCTCCACCTTTTTGGAAAAGAGAATGTGAGGCTGCTGCTCCTTTGACAAGGAGATGCATGCCAGAGGAGGGACAGTGACCCAGATCTCCTGCAGTGGGCAGGTGCCCACGGTAGATGAGTGGGGTGCACTGTCATCCACATAATTTCTTCATTCTAAGCTGGGGAACAACAACAAAAGATTGCAATTGGCCTGAGAGAAGTGCAGAGAAAAATTAGGACTGCAAGGAAGAAGGAAGATTTGCACTGTCATGGTTGTGCCAGGCTCTTGGTGCTCTGGTTCTATCAGCACCAGTTTTTCCTTGAGCCACTGGCATTCACTGTCCTGAGTAAGGAAACTTGTGCTTGAAAGGGGGCTCCAAAACACCAGAGCTGAGGGGACTGACTGGGGAATGTACAAGGACTGGGAAGGATGTGGTCCCCTCCAGCTGGGAGTCATCAGGTGGGGGCAATGGGAAAAGGACAGACCTGCACGTGAGGGGAAGAGAGAAAGAATAGACCAAGAGCTGGGAGTTGCAGGTGGGAGAAGGAATTCTGATAGTGAGATTCCAAGGTGTAAGTAGTTCTCATGTCAACTGTTTTTTAAGGGAATTGCATTTTCTTGGACACCTTTGTCTAAATCCCTTCTTTTCATAGGGATCTCCTAGCTCCTCTGTAGTCCAAGCAGATCTGGAAAGTTGGTGGGATTTTTTCACCAGGTAAAGAGAGATCTTTCTTGGGTTCTACCTTTGTGTTTGTCTTCAGGGAAAATACAAGGGTTTTTTTCTTCACATTCCTCCTCTGAAATGTACTAAGCTTCTCCTCCTGTTCTCTAAGCAGCTGCCCCTTGGGATAGGAAAAGGAAATTAAACAGCTAATGGTTATACTTTAATTAGCCTTTATTGGAGTTAATGCAGCTTATGCTCTGCATATGTGCTGCAGAGAGTTAGACACTTAAAAAATTCTGTCTTTGCTATTATGAGTTTATGAGAAAGGAAGCCCAAGGAAGATCAATACATCCTCTGTGTAGATTACAAATGGTTCATGACGTATGTCCACAGGAGCTGTTTTTAGTGAGGGTAGTCTAGTTATTATGGATTTGACATGAACTTGGCCTGGTGCCCTGAGGGAATGCAATGTAGGCATAATTTGGTCTTCCTGTAATTGTCTATTTAACTTGGCAATCCAGAGTAATTTTTTCCTGTGAAATGAGACCGAGACGTCACTAAAGCGGCGCTCAGATTAATTAATGAGACATAATAATGCTCCTAATAAAAGCTCATGAGCTGAGTCCTCTTCCCTCCCCTTTCCTGTCCTTCCCTGCTGTCCTCCCCCTGCTGAGAATGCAGCTTCCCAGGAATCCATGAGTCACACTTCGTAAAGGAGTTTCTTTTTAGTTGACGCAAACAATACAGCGGAGAAAAATAATAAGTGCAGAACCATCTGTTTGATGAAGTCCTTGACATTTTATTTCATTTCCCCCTATTGCATATTAAAGGAAGTAAATAGAAAAACATTTGCTAATTATACCACTGTTTACTGATTGCTGGGGAGGCTTTTATCATATTTATCAGAAGTGCTAGTTTGTTGTGTAGTCTCAGCTTCAGCATTTTCCTTTCTGCTTCGAGCAAGAGTGCAACAGGAGTCATGGTACTCAGCCAGGTTTTTGAGCCCCTCACCTCTGAGCAGTTCACAAAGGGGCAGAAATGTGCTGCTTCTCTGCAGGCTGGAAACCTGGGAGAGGTAGTAGGACCTCCTTCTCCAAAATTTGAGGTAATTTGCTGAGCTAATGAGAGAGTCTAAAGCCAAAACATTCCCTCTGAGGTTGGACTTTGGGAGGGAATGGTTGCCATTTCCTTTTGTGGGCCCAGGATTTTGTGTTAGTGCTCAGTAAGCTTGCCAGGGAGGCCCTGGCAAATGGCAGCCCTTCACTGTGACTTTGGTAGGGTGAGCAGCAGTTACCATCTGATATTATGAAGGAAATCTCCTGTACATGTCACTCCCCCTTTCTCCTTCCCAATATGTTGGATCATGCTCTTGTTGCCCCATCTGGGCCCCTTTGTATGGTGTAGCTTTATGGCTTAAGAGTGGTCCATGGACAATACAAGGTTTGAACAACAAAATGCAGAACCTCATCCCTCCTTCAGACTGGGATTTGGATTTGGCTGGTGGTCAAATCAAGCCAATGCTGCTTGAAAACAAACTGGTGGCCAAAGGCCAGTTGTACTAGGCAGCTATTTCCTCTACAAAATCTAAGCTATTAGCACTCATTAAAAGTGACAGCAATGAATCAAATATCTGTGAACTAAAGCACTTTTTCTCCCACCATGCCATGTAGGGCCAGCATGAGAGCTACTTGACCTAACCTGTTGCTAGGAACGGAAAAATTGCAGTGCCAAGGAGGACATGGTGACCTTACCTAGGGATGAGTACACCAGGAAATTCAAAACTACCACTTTGTCTTTGGATGAGAATTCAGAGATGATGAAAGAATCTATTTCTGGCTTTTTCCTTGGGTACAACAGACTTGATGAATTTTCCAGCCCACCATTTGGACAGATTTAAGGGATTTTATAACTTATAATTCCATGAAGATTCTATCAGTAGTGCTGGTCATCCTGATGGGCTGGATGTTTTGACTCTCCTCTCTAACATCAGCTCATTCAGACAGGTTTATATTCCCAGTGCCGTAAAACTCTCAGTTCAGAGCACAAACAGTGGAAGATATATTTCTCCATGGCTCCAACCCATGGTAACACATATGCTAACTTGGCTCTGAGGGATGCATGTTGCATGTTGGCGTGGCCTCTCAAATGTCATTGTGAAAGAAGTTATTTTAAAGCTAGAGGAAGATGGCTGTCTGATTGTGAAAGAGATACCAGGATTCATACCACTGCTTGAAGCAACCAGCACATGAAAATTGTTTGCTCTAAGAGGCCCCAAGTAAGAGTCATCTTCCAATCTCCAGGGTAACAAATCTGGGAAAGTTCAAAACTGGCTCACTGGCTGGAATTCATTTGTTGTATTGATAATTGACTACATAAAATAATGTATCTTGCATGGACAACTTCATAAAGCACTTATATCTTCAGGCGAGTAGAATTCTGCAGTACTGTGAGGCCTCTGGTTCCCTGCTCATCTTACTTGCAGAAATCTTGGTGTTTGCAGTAATGGCCTCAGCTGTTAGGTAAAAGTGCTTGTGTGTTTCTTCATTTGTGGTATCACTCACTTTGTCTGATCATCTTTGTACCCTTCTGTCTGCAAATCTGCCACAATATGCCCCTGCAGTGCTACAGGCTGGGGGCAGAGTGGCTGGAAAGCTGCCTGGTGGAAGAGGATGTGGGGATGGTGGTTGACAGTGGCTAAACATGTGCCCAGGTGGCCAAGGAGGCCACTGTCGGCAGTAGCCTGTGCAGAAGGACCAGGGCAGAGATTTATGCCAGCGGGTGGATGAGACAGATGAGCCCTTCTTTTTGTCATCCATCCCTTGCTCTTCTAGTTATGAAAGGGCTGTGTGTCTGTGGCTAACCATCAGCTTAGTCAGGGGCAAGATTTTGCAGTGGGAAGCACAAAGGGTGCAGCCCTGGGTCGTGGGACAGGCAGAGCTGAAGGGGCTGCAGGAGAGGTGAGGCAGGACACGCTGACAGCTTCCCCACCATTGATTAGTGGTGCTGGCATGCCTTCAGAGGAGGTCAGCTCCCGTGCCCAGCGGAGGAGATCCTCAGTCACTCCCAGCAGAAGGAAGAGGAGGAAGGAAGGGGGCTCTATTCAGCCACAGTAACTCCTCAGGCGCTCTGCACACCAGCTGGATCCCACTCACCGATGGAGAAAGGCCACATCATTCCTGCAAAAAATGCCTCACTTGCATGGGCTTGACTTGGATGCATTGGTGTAATTCCTGGATTTGACATTCCTCTGTTTGGGAGCTAACATAAGCAAATAGATTCTTTTGATCCTCCATGCAGCTTTGTGATACCATACATGCAGCTCCATGCTTTCTTTAACAGATGTCAGATTCAGCTGCCACATGGGATCTCTGAGAGAAACTGCATTGTGTGTTTTTAAAGGAAAATTACCCAATTATTTTGATGGAGTTAATGTGGAGATGGTGACCTTTACATTCAAAGCTGTTATGCTGCAAATGTTCCAAATACATTATGTGCTCTGCTAACACTGCTGACAGGTTCTGCATGATTAATAGTGTTTATAAAGCATGTACAAGAGTTTGGGAAGCCTAGGATGGAAGACCTGGTATGGGATTTATTTTGCACTGAACATGATAAATATACAGTTGGCCTTGGAATATTTTTATTTCTTTCTAAAAATTACTTAATGATGGAAGAGAAAATCACTAATTCATTACATGAACTGCTTAATTTTTCTTGTAAGAAAAATAAAGGCAAAACATTGGTAATGGCTGGTCCAATATGTACATTTAGATTGATCACTTTTAAAGGAAGACTGATGTTTTTAATTAATGTTTTTTGCTTCAGGACTGGCCTGGTTCCTGCTTCTCTGGTAGGAACACTTCTGTCAACTGCACCATGTTGTGGTGTTGCCAGGGGCCACACACAGCTTGGAGGAAATTTCAGGGTGAGCCTGACATGTAGGCAATAGAGGCAGGTGTTTAAAGAGGGAAATGGTATAAGGTTTCCCATTTGTGCTACTGTGGGAATGTTATTCAACAAATAGACAAACAAGTTACTCTACTTCAAGACACATCTAGGAAAGACTCGCTCTCAGCTTGATTTTCTAGCAAAACATCATGGCTTGTTCTTGAGCTGCTTTCTATTCTCTCAGCACATCCAAGTACAGGATTCTCCTTTTCCCCACCTGGTGCTTTGATAGGGATCCTCGCCCTCCCACACATGCCACGCTGTTCTGCACAAAGCCATGGCCCTGCATCATGGTCCCAGTTTAAAAAGCTGTGTAACTCAGAAGATTGCTGAAGAGCCTTTTCTCATTTCCAGCAGCATGAGCTGAGCAAAGCAGCCTCTCTGTAGGCAAACCTATAGGGCAGTGCAGAGGGAGAGGAGGGCTCTGAGTTCCCATGCAGGCACCCACTGAGCTCCACATGGAGGGCTTCTGCATGGGTGGATGGACTAACTCTCTAGGCTTTAAATTGTGACAATGTAATGTTTACACCTGCAAATTTTCAGGCCAGGAAGCCAGATAATTTCTACATCACTTTGTGGCTAATACTGCACTAGCATAGATACACTTAATTGAATCTGATGATTTCTTATTTACAGGCTAAGAAAGTGACTAACGCTAAACATCCTTCCCACTTCAGACAGGCGCTCTGGGCCCTGAGCAGCCTGTGCCTGAGTGGGGGGACAGCCTGAGGATTAGTGCCCCACTGGCAGCACCAGACTGGGCCCCAGACATGCTGGCTGACCCTGAGCCTGCTCAGCATCCCATGGGAGCAACACAGGTGGAGAATCCCAGAAGATAGTGTATGTGTCCCAAAACTCCTTAGCCAGATGGCTGTGGAGTCAGCCAAGGACCTTGGTGAAAAGCACACAAGAGCTGTTGGGAGTAACTCAGCACTGCTCATAATTATCTGACATGAGAAAGAAGAAGTTGTTGGAGAGGATGGCCATGCAGACAGAGGACAGCGTTTTTCTGGGACAAACATCCTTATTGTTAGTCCCTGGAAATAAGCATAAGAGAGGACAGCAAAAAGGCAGCAATGAAGCCAAGAAGTCAGCATGGACTGTAAGGCAGAATCAAGACCACCCAAGAAACCTGGCTTTTCTGACCTATATCTGAGGATGCCTGAAAGAATGGCCTGTGCATGACAACAAATTTGCATAGAAAGCAAGAAACCTGTCTTCAGGGGAGGGAACCTTCTCCATACAAAGGAACCCCCTCAAGCCTGGGCAGTGCACCCAGGAGCCTGGACCCTATTACATGGATCGATGCTGGAACCAAGAATGCCATCCCATCATGTAGATCAACACTGGAACCAGCAATGACATCCATGTCATCTGAAACCAGGACGGACAAGGGACATCCTCACCAGCAGGATCGAAGCTGGAACCAGGGATGGATCCCCATCGGTCAGATCAATGCTGGAACCATGACTACTCATCTCTTTTTCTCTCTCTTTTCTCTATCTCTCTTTCTTTCTTCTTTCTCTCACTCTATCTCTTTAGCTTTTCTTTTCTGCCTTCCCCTTCACCCTACCCCATTCTCCCAAACCCCCTGCCACGTGTAAATAGGGTAAGTTAGATAGGGTCTACTGTGGCCATTTTCATGCCAGGTATGTAAATTACTTATAAAACTTGATGAATTTTTGCAGATCCTTTTGTCGTTCCTTTTGATCAGGAGCATTTATGAATCTTGGGTGCTTCATTCCTCTTGAGTATGGATTCACAAGGCTTGGCTGTAGACACACTAATTGAATTTGTGTCTCAAGCAGTTTTCCCCTGGGTATTTTGGGGAATCTCCTGGACCAGTTTGTACAGCTGGCTGGTATTGCCAGTTAACATCCAGCAAGTTGCATTGCCCCCCTAGGGACAAGGGCACTTTCTTTGGAACTATTCCTTGCTTCATTACAGAATCATTCCTTGATACACAGAGTGTTTGTTTCATGTTGTTTGGGAATGTTGCCTCCTGTGATCATTCTGTATCCAGTTCACTTCCTTTTCTGTGTGCTCTAAGGAATTTGCCCTCTGAAATTGAGGCTTTACCAAGTGCAGGCATAGTCAGCATATGCTCTTAAATTTAAGCCCATTTCTTTTCCTTCTGAAACAAGAATTTCCCATGAAGCACTCTGTTCATTGCCTTACTGGAATGGGATCCACAGTTTGAACATGCAGACGTTTTTGGTGATCTGGGCTCTCCTCCCTCAGTGAGCAGCTGCAAGTGTCTCTTGGTGCAGGGGTCCAGTGACTGCTAAGAAGATCAGGAAATAGAAGATGTTTTCTCTCCTTGTCAGTGGAACTGGAAGCTCAGTTGGGTTCTGCAGGCCCTGTTAGAGGAAATGTTCCAAGAGGCTGTTTCTCAAAACAAGGACAGGATGATTTTGTTTCCAATTCAAATATTCTTCAGGAACACTGGGAAACAAGGGAGTGGAGGCAAAGGGTTTGAAAACCTTTGTGTCTGCTGGAACTCCCTTTCAATGCATCTCTTTAGAACATGTCACAGTAGTTTGACTGGAGTTCCTGTGTTTCCTCTATGCTGGAATGACCTTCCATGGCATTGGAAGTCACTGTTTTAAAAACCCAATGCCATGTACCCGAAACCCCAACACTATTTGCATTCCCATAGAGCAGAGAGAGGGACCTAGTGCTTGTGAAGCCCTTTTCATACCTTTGGTTGAGGCTTGGAGCAAAGCAGAAATAGGAGCTCTGTTTTGTGTCTTTGGTGGCTGTCAGATTTCGTAGGGAAAAGAAGAATTGTAGACAACAAATAAAGGAGCAGAGATTAAAAAATGGGAAGGATCAGAGGAAAAAATATTTGGAAAAGAAAAGGAATTTGAGATCATCTCTAGTCTCACAAGATAAGACTGATAAAATCTGTAAGATCTCTACTATCATAAGATATGACTTTGTGCTTTCAACTTGATTGTCTAGCTTCAGAACAATTACTGCCAACCCAAGAATGGACCCAAACCTGTGTTTGTTTAGCCTTACTTCTTTCTACTTCACTATCAGGGGAGCCAAAAAGGGAGCTGTTAGGGAAAAGTGCAAATTTTCTTCACTCTCACTGTGTAGTTTCTTAGAGCTGTTGGAGTAGGATGAAGAGTCTTTTATGTAAATGAATAAGGTATGAGCATTAATCTTGTTCCTTTCATTTTACCACACACATTAAAAATTATAATAATCCACAAATGTTTTCTGCTTCAGCTTTTCACTGAGCCAGAACTTGCCAGAAGTACTCAATACTTTGACTGTTAGCTCTGCATTAGCTGCCATACTGATTTTAGAAGGCTCAGGGGAAAAACAAAAGCATCTATAAAGGCATTCTAATTTTTAACATAAGCTTGGGCTTTGATTGTAAAATGTATCTCATTTGGTCATCTTGTTTTTAAACTCCATACCATTCCCTAAATTCATCACTTGCTGCAGCTGCTCAGCACTTAGCACCTGTACATTTACCCCTGAGAGACTCCAGACTGAACCAGAAGATTTTATTGGTGTTGAGGCTAATGGCTAAACTTTCAAGATTTGTTTTTCAAACAAATGCACTTTTTTCCACATTATACTTTCAGCAAGCTGAAATGGTTAAGAGGTTACTTATGAGAAACCCACCATAAGGCCCTTTAACGTAGGGATCTAAAGAGAACCAGATTGAATTCCCTTTACAGAGTGAGAGTTTTTAAAGAACAAACATTTAATGAGTATCTCATTTCTGCAGTAAATACTGAGGGTCTTTTAAGCACAGCTTTTGACTGATCTTAATGAAGAAAGTGAAGGAGGGGTTCCTCTTTATTTCGTGCTGTACTGCAAAAAAATGGAAATTGAATTTGCCTCTGTGGTTCTTTTTTATTTTTGAGGGTATTTGGAATTCATGTTTTTCCTATCTGTATGCACTGTTTTTATAAACCTTCTTATCCTTAGAGTCTAGGAGTGCTTAGATCCTACTCTGCCACGTACACAGAAGTTCTGCTTATGCTTGAGTGTATGGCTATTGTTATTAATAAAGCAAAAGCCAGTAGGAACTGAGTGCCAGTCTGAAATACTGCCTGTTCCAAATGTTAAGAGCAGTTTGAGCATAGATTTGGAGCAGAAGCTCTGTGGAGCTGATGTGGGTGAAGAGCTGGATCCCAAATGCCTGTATAGGATGAGACATGGCTGGGTGCCTGGGCTCCAAGGCTGCTTTCATGCCTCTTGACTCTCTGCCTTGGTAGCTCACTGAAGAAAAAGGGGAAAATATGGTGAAAATTTCCCTGGCTCTCACAACATGCAAGCAAGCAAGGGTGGCCTAAATGTCACAGCCAAATGACTGAACTCTGGTAACATGGGACCTGCCACTCTTTCAGTCTTCCTAGCGTTCAGCACCTGCCAACATCAAGCCAATTTTAAATTCCTTTGGGGTGGTACTTTAAACTGGAAGTATAGATCCCAAACATTTTACAGATGGACTTCTGCAAGGACAAGTTTACAGGGTAGATATTTTCCAGCTAAGGAAAATCCTGCTCACAGGAAAAATCACACATCAGGAACAAGCAAAATCAGAGGTAATAGCTATTCAGGCACTTGGGTAATGTGCAGGTATGGCTTTAGAATCCATCCAGTTTTAAACAGCTGCACTTTATCCATAATGTAAGCTGTGGTAATAATTTTTCACCAATTATGTGACATTTGTATTTGCCCAGATCTGATCAAACTTGTCATTGCCTGCTCAAATGGTAACAGCATTTAGTGAGTTTCCTGGTCTTGTTTGACTAAAATCTGATACAAGATAAAGACTATATGCCTAAAGCTATATATATTACCTTTCAGGTGTTACTACATGCAGCTGTAATAAATGGTAATTTCTCCACAAAACAAATATTTTATCTATGATGTTTTATTATTTACAGCCTTTCCCCCCTCTGGTTTCAATATTTTTCACCTATATATATTTTTTCTGCAGAGAACAGTACTTATGAAATATTAACATATTTATTATTTATGTTATTAAACCCTTCTTGCATTTGAGCCAGAACAATAAACAGTACTAACATCTTTGACTATTATTTAGAGATTGCTGGATGACTTCATCATGTAGTATGAATTCATCATGAATCACTTCAACTGAAGGGAGCATGAGGGAAGAGGAAACTATTATTAGGCAATATATTATCAAAATGAACTGTAACGATTTCCAAGATCTCTTTAGAGAATATTCTGCCTGAACAGTACTTTACTCTCAAAGAATTATGATAACCTTTTTTTTTTTGTGATCACACTGTAAACCGTAAACCATAAACCATTGTTGTAATATTTTATTGGAAGTACTATTAGTCTTTATTCCTGGTATAGCTGAAAATCTGCTCCCTCAGCTTTCCTTCCAGGTGGAAAGCATCTCTCCCTGTCTTGATGTGACTGTGAGATGACCTATTCCAAATTTACCCCATTTCAGACTTCTGGGCATGTTTGTTCAGTACACCTATATTTGAATTTCCTTCTCACCTCCCAGAATGCCTGCCATTCTCTGAGGGAAATACCTTAGCTGTCTTTCTCACAGAAAACCATACATGTTTTGGCTTCCTCTAGACAACAGAAAGTGCTTAGCATACTTGTGGAAAATAAGTGCAGGTTAGGGATGTGTGTGCAAGATTAGATAACAAGATTCACTGCCTCCCAGGGGAATTAATTGAGGAATGCTCCATAACAAGTGCATTAGTCATCATTAGTCCCACCTCAATCCCAGCAGCAAGTATTGCTTCTTTTCTCAAGTCTTTGTGCCTACCCAATTCATGTGAGCATGGAAAGGCCTTTGAATTCTGAGTGGGATGGTTAATTTACTGATGCTGTGTATCCTGTATCCAGGATCCTGTAATAGATTTTTCTCAACTGCTATCCACAAGACAGCTCATCTGGAAATATTTTTAACCCTTCCTTACTGGTGGACTATTCACTTGTGACCATTTTAGGGAGATTTCTGTGAAGCAAGGAAAAGCACTTTTTCTAGGGCAAGGAATAAAGATTGTGTGGTGGCTCAGAGAGAGGCAGTTTTGATAGGATATAAGGACTTACTTGGAAGATGCCTTGGATTCTTACTCAAGTGATTGCCTCTTCTTGCATACTGAGAAACAAAAATCCCCAATCATTAGATCAGCTTACCTTTTGCAAAGATTTTGCAAAGCTGTTTTTTTTGGTGCGTTGTTTTGTTCTGGTTTTTTTAGGTCAGTACAGATGAGGTCTTATGCCAGTGAAGTCAACTGAATGTACCTCAGTGCAAAACTGGTGCAAATGGGAGTTCAACAGTGTTTTACTCCTGAGGCATCCTTGTTCCCCATGGAATTAGCCAATACTTTTAGAAAGAAATCTGTTCTCAGTGTGAATGGGGAAAGAAGGCAGAAAACAGCTGCCAAAAGCTGTGAAATCCTATCCCACACTTCCCACTACTGTGCTTCTAAAAGATCTCTTGAATACTCTGTTTAAGAAGAAACAGCAAACCATCACTTTTTTTTCTCTTTTTTTCTGTCTGTAACAACAAACTTTTCCAGGGCAAGACCTGAATCCTCTTCCATCTTCAGATTCCACATTTCAGAGGTGTTTTGAATGTTTTTATTTTCCCTCCTTGGAATCCACTTTTTAATGATTACCTAGTGGTTTTTGTTTTGTTTTGTTCTGTTTTGTTTTTCTTTTCCTTTTTTTCATCTTTATTCAATAGAAATGAGCATTTAAATCTTTATTTGTGGGTTTTGTCTGTTTTCTCTGCTCTCCCCACTTTATTTTTTGTAAATGCTTGGTTGTGTCTATAAGTGGGATCTTTGCATATACTTCTCTCTGTTGGTACTGCCTTTTAAAATTATATTCTAAGTTTCTCGTTTCTTCTCACGCTTTTTGCTGTCTTGGACTGGGAGCTTGCAGAGCTCTACTTGCACCTTCTCAAATCAAAACCAAGGCCAGTTTGGAATAACCCAGGCATTAAAACAACCACTCTGGATTCTGGGGCATTTTGACCACAGGCAATTCCCTGAAGGAGATGTTTATCTTTTAGAAGTCTTGGCATTGCATTCTTCTTTGTCAACAAATTGTGATTGTGCCTTAAAAACTTTGAACCGCTCCCCAAACAGAAAATTCATAATCTCCGTTTTTCAGGGATTTTAGTTTAATCAAAATTGCTGGTGGAATTGAATGTTGTTTGCTTGCTACATGTAGTTTTTGGTATGGGATTTTTCAGTGGTTTTACCATTGTAGGGCAGGCTCTGTCATCTTCTCTTGGTGTCAGACTTCATCACGATGAAGTATCACCCTTCTCCATTTGGCTTTCATAGTAAATTCATTACTGGGCTACTCACAGTAAGAAAAGCTAAGGGTCTATCATAATCTCTGTAAAATGACTGCTGCCTCTATTCTGCAGTCTTTGGCAATCTGACAAAAGGAGGTTGATTATTTCTTTTTTTTTTTCTTTAGTGATACTCAGGTGATATATCCAAAACTGAGGACACTCAAATATTGCTGTGGTACACAAACTCAGATATACCTCTTGCACACAACAGGACTTTATAGGCACAATATTATTTCACTGCTGTTTTCTGGAAAAGATAGATTAAGATATTTTTAGGTTGCAGTAAACACTTGTGGTTATCTAGTCTGATCCATTTTATTACAAAGGCCAGAGATTTCAAGTAGTGATTGTGGCCTTTGCCGAACAAATTGTTTTCAGTCGGAAATTTCAAATTGGAAATGCATTTGCTCTTCCGTTAGAGACTCCAACAAATGGAGAATTTTCCACTGTAATATGTTCCAAGGAACTTATTCACATCATTAAAAGCTTACAGTTTACCTCCCACTGAAAGGTTTGCCGACTCTCAAATTCCAACCAGTGGATCTTCACTTTCAACTATTGAAGGAGGGGCTTGTATTGGCTCTCTTTTCTTCACAGAAGTCTTGGGTGCATAGCAGACAGCAAAATATCTCTTAGCTTCTTCTTTCCTATGCCCCATGTATTGACTTCTTTGTAGTTTTCATGGTAAAGATGGGTTTAAATCGTGACCGCATTGCAGATGGATATGGCCATGTCAGACTTCCAGGCTAGTGGTCTGGGCAGGGCACAGCCCATGACATGCTGTGGCTGGGCCTGCAGAGCTGGGAAATATGTGGCCTGGACTGAATTTCATGGTTTCATGGCCACACCAGTGGCCCAAGCTAAACCCAGTAGGTTTTCAAGAAATGCCTTTAATGAAAGCGGAGATGCAACCTCATTCTTGTGACTGTTTCCACTTTGTATTGTCCAGAGGCTTTGTAAAGCACGAGCACATCTCTTCTGCAGGCAGGCAGGACTGAAGCTGGGCTGCAGCAATCCTCATCCTTCCCAGCTTAGATGTGTACTTCTGTGCCTCTGGCAAACCAGAGGGGCCAGCACCACTGGGAAGGTGACCTCCTTTGCTAAACGAAGGGGCTGAAAGGGACGGTGTCCCTGCAGCATTCCATGGGGAGCAAGCAAAAAAGTATGGCTTTTATACTTAGGAGTTGATTTGTGGGCTGGCTGCTCTTTGAAGCAGAGCTGTGATGAGGTACAGCACGGATCAGGAGAGAATCAAATTGGTGTGATGAGAAGGGAAGCATGAAATCAAGTGGTTTATGTATTCCAGAAAGTGGGTGCAGAGTGTGGAGCCAACAACTGGGTAACTGGGAAGACAAGGGTTGTAGGTCTTGTGAAAAGGGAATACTAATGGGGAAAAAGAAAAAGCAGAGGGAAAGAAGGGAAGGGAAAGCCTGCACAATTACTGAGACCACCATGAGGTTCAGCAGATGGTGCTGCTGGTGGGTCTCTGCCACGTCTTAACAGAATGGAGATTTTGTCCTCCCTGCTGTGTTTTCTTTTAATTGAAAGGCTACCTAACACCATGTCCTGCATAAACAATGGCATGTTACCAGGAAAATATCCTTTCATATGGCTTTTACCTCTCCTATCTAAGCTGCCATGTGTGTTTGAAGCACAAGTTAGCAGGTCTCTCTGCAGAAGTAGCTCCATTTTGGGGATGGGCAAAGTGATTTTGGTATAGGACTTCACTGTGCCTTTGCAGTGCTTTGGCAACCCTTGAGATAAAAGGCAGTGTGTATGAGTAAAATGAGTATGAAAGCTTGCTTTCTGCATGGGCTGTTGGCTGGCTACAGCATGTGCAGAGGCATGCTCACCATTTCTCTTGCTGTCTCACTTACTTTGACATAAAGCACAGATAGACTGTGCTTTAAGGACTTATAGAGAGCTGTTAGGTGATCTGGCATTTTCAATTCCTCCTGAGTGCCAAGAACCCTGTTCCAAGTTGCTTAAGATAACCAGATGTTTAAGTGACCCAAACGCTTTTATAAGTGGTACTGTAGTTTGTTCAGAGCTGTGTGACGTTTTGGGTGTCCTTTATTCTGCTTTGGCTCATTTCCCTGGAGATTTCCCATGAACTTCAAAAAAAGATCTGGCCAATTGCTGTTTGAAAATTTAAGTTTTATTCCTTAACCTAATAAATTGAAGGTTGATTGACCAATGTGATTGATGGTAATTTATTTTCCAGTCAGCACTTCCCAGCTTTTTTGTACGTGACTCAATGGCGTGGTCTTCTTGATAAAATGTTTTGGGCAAAGATAAATAATAAGGGGAAAGGAAGGAGGGAGGGAGGGAAGGTGCTTGCAAAGTGCTAGAAGATTTGGGAGAATTCCTCTGTGGGGAAAAACAACAAAGGAAGGTACCAGGAAACCAAGTATTAATTTCCCGCACCACCATTAGCCTGACACCTGTTAGCCCTGACCATTACCCAGAGCTGAGGGGGAAAAGGCTAATCTCTACCACATTTATATCAACAAACTCAAACAAAAAGGCTGCCTAATTATCCCATTGAACCTGTGTCAGCTTTAAGGCCAGCTCAGTTTCCCAGGCTGGCTGCCTGCCAGGACCAGCAAGCTGGGGTTCATAAGCTGCATGCTAATGACAACGTCCTTTCATTCCAGCAGCAGCATAATTGCCAAAAGCAGTTTACAGGCTCATTATTTTTATGGTCATATTTCAGAAGATGAAGTCAAAGGTCAGCCCAGGGTTTACTTGGCAATGCATTGGAAATAGTTGGTTTAGCAGGGATTGCATCTCAGTGATAACAGTGGGATACTAAAATAGCTGCCAGTTTTTTCTGAGCTGTTAAGGAGAGGATAACTGAGGGAGGAAGCAAAAATGAAAAAAATGAACAGAATATGGCTTAATATTTAGTGGCTCTGCTATGACTATTTTGCTTCTGCTGCTGGTGTTTGCTTCTCAGTAGTCAGCCTGACTTGATGCTATGACATCCAAAGACAAAGGATTCATTTGCTTATAGTAAAGATGTGCGGTATCACAGTTGACATGCAAGATGCAAAGTTAAATGCATAGATTTTGGTCTGAAAATTAATTTCCCCCAAGCATTTCAGCTGAAAGGAGTGAGGGGAATGGTTGTTGCAGTGTTTTATCTTCCTTTTTTGCAGGAGCTTGATATTTGGCTTTGAATTTGCCTGCACCCAAAACTTCTCTGAGTTTTGAGTTCTTTGCTCCCATTTGGTCAGTGATAGAGCCAGTTTCAGTGGCAGGCATTGGGTTGGGATCAGAGCTTTCCAACGATGGCATTGACTGCTCAGGCCAACTGTCTTTGTTCAAAACAAAGTCAGCTCAGTTGCCTCTGGCCAGAATCGCACTGGCAATAAAGGACATCGAGTACAATTAAAAAAAACAAAAACAAATAAGTCCCACTTGTATTTGTTAATTAAAGAAAAGAAAACAACAAAAAAATGAGATATATTTCAAATCTTTATTTTTTTGGCCAGTGATGAAATTTGGCAGTGACAGCTTTAGGGAGAAATAGTGAGGAAAACAGGTAAGTCAACCCTCAACTTTTATCCAAATGCCTTTGGAGCAGTGCACAAGGAATTAAGGACATGCTTGGATTTCTGGCTGTTTGTGCCAGGATTTCCTTGCCAAGTTGTGATTGTTTGAGTAAGAAACCCAAGCAGACTATCTCCCATGCTACAGAGGGCATGTCCTGTGGCAGGATGGGGGGTGTGTGGTGTCTGTGGTGCTCCTGGACCACAGGGAGCTGCTGTGAATTGCTCCTGGAGAATAGGGAGACGCAACATGTGATATTAAACTTCAGTGAATCCTTTAACTGCTCACGTTAATGCACCAGCCTGAATGAGTGTCACAGGCCTGGGTTTTATTGTACTATTCCTTGGCTGCAGAGGCTGACTACTGAGATGTATATTCACATGTAAAGCAGTAAGAATACAATTAACAATGACACATGGAGAAAATCACTGTCAGTTGGCATTAGTTTGATGATTAATGTGATTTTTTTTTTATTAACATGCCTTCTCCCCATCCATGCTGGAGCTGTGTCATCCTAGCCTCTGGGAGTAGGAAAGTAAGACCTACATATTTTTCTGTTTCTGTGGTTTCTGTGACTGTCAGTCTGGCACCAGCACATAATTCTCAGAGAATATCACACTGCTGCTCTCTGGGTGGGTGGAAAGGAAAGAAAGCAAGAACAGAGGGAAAGAGCTAAGCTGAGTGTACAAATACAACACCATAAGAAAAACCAGGCATCCCTTACACTCATCCTTCTGTCTCTAAGTATGCTGATTTCCAGATGGACCAAATGACTACTACCCAGCAATGTATACCTCTCATACAGAAACTTCAGACTGAGAATTGGGCAAATTACCTTGTATTTCAAATGCAGAAACCATTGTATCTGTCTGAGAGTGGAATTCAAATGCTGTCACTCATGTCTGTCTCAAATATCAGACCCTTGTACTTGCAAAAATAAGACAACTTCATATTTCAGGGAAAGCACAAACAAAATGCAAAATAGTCAAAAACAGAAACAACACATTCAAATACAAAGTTAAGGAAAAAGTAAATGAAAGGCACAGAAGTGTTACAAAAGCACTTCTCCCAGCTTTACTGTGTGTATTTAAAAAAGCAAATGAAAACACCATCTCTCTTTAAACTACGGTTGAATTGTATTTACTATAGTAAAACTACAGCAACTTGGTGCATTATGTAATAAAAAAAGCCAGTTTATTAAGTTGAATAGTAAAACTATAGTCAGTCCTTGCTCTAACACAGTAATGTGGCAAATCATGCTGACTGCAGCTTTATAGTTTCTTTAGCATCTGCAGTTAGTTACAGCAGTTTTACTATCAACATTTCAATATACTCTTCTGATTAAAACTCCTCATAGTTTTTTTATTAGGTTTTCAGTCAAACATATGTTTGATTTACCACGACATTGTGAAATAGAGAATGTTGCTTTGAAAGTTCCCTTGATGTTTTGAATTGTGGGTAAAATAAAGAAATAGGAATAGGACAACGTGAGGAAGTGAAAATCCTCTTGAACCTCCACTATAGCATATCAGTCCATGAGGGTGACTTATAGTAGATACCACAGCTATGGTAGAAACCAGTTTTCCTCCCAGGCAGCTGGGTCTGGTCACTGTGAGACAAAGAAGCCAGATGAGGTTTGGCAGGGGCCAGCTGGCTAATTCTTGTACCTTGGTGTTGCAACTTGCATAGTCCTGTGAGTGTTGTAAGAAGATATGGAGCAATTTCATTGGGATTAATGGCTAGAAAATTCTACTGATTTCTCTGTCAAGACAGTTGACTTATGTTTGAGCTGAACATGGACTTCTGGCTCAAAAACTAGAGGCATGGGTTAGCCTGGGAGATAAGGGACCAAAAATATCTAGACATTTTAGATCCCTTGACTACAGCATTGGAGATTCCAGTGAGGATCACTCATCTCTTCCAAAGTCAATACAGGGACCTCAGTGCTACACTGTCTATACTTCAGGTAAGGCCTTGAGAAGGGGGAGCCAGTGAACATTAGGAACCTATTACTGTGCTTATTAAATTCCAATTTCCTGCCTTTCATCAAGTATTCCCTTCTCTTGGTTGCTGGCTAGCTGTCCTCATCCATACCATATTTAATGTTCCTGTTAAAGTGTCCCCCACTAAAAAAAGATAGGCCTCTGTCTTCAGAGAAGCAAATGAAAAATATCCTGTAGGTGTGGTGTGGGAAAAGAAATGGGCCAAATATCAGCTTGTAAAGATGTTGCCTGTGAAGTGGCCCTGACAGTGGAACTGCCTGGGGTTCATGGAGATTGCCATGGCTGGAGGACACAGAAGGGATTGCACAGCAGCAATGTCATATTTTGGGAGCAGAGATCATCATGCAGGGATACCATCCCAGCTTTCATGGGAATTCACCTCCCATGGGGCAGCACAAAAGCCTAGAAGCAGAGGCCAGTCATCTTTGCTTCCAGAGACCCTTCCTGACTGTGTGTAGCATGCCAGGTTTACTGCTGGATCCACATGAACTGCACCCATTCCTCACTGCCCAGCAGGGAGCAGCAGTGATGGGGCCCTCCTCTGTTTTGTATTTCCATCTTTGTCACCAGTGCTCCCCCAGGGTGGCTGAAAGGGGATGAGACACCTCCAGTGTCTGTCAGCTCTCTGCTAATTGACACCACAAAGGATATAGGAAGCTCTTTAGAGGAGCAGGATATGGACAATACATTTCAGCAGACACAAGAACCTGAATGCCATCCACCTGGAGGAGGGGATAACAGCCAAACTGAAAACTTTCAGGATGCCCTGTCTCTGAGAGGCTATCAATCCAGAATTAGTGGAAATTCCAGTTGTACAGTTTAGATACCCACTTGTTTCAAATCAGAGAGCCATTCCAGGGACCTCTGCACCTTTCTTTGTTACCTTTTCTCTGGGGACCTTCTGGTTTTGGCAAAAATAATAAACAAGGGGTTTTATGGGTCATGCTGTAGCTTTAGAAAAGGCAAAATGTGTTTTCTAGCATTGATGTGTGACAATTGTGAGCAATCTAAAATTTTTTCCTTTGTTCTGTGTCAGAAGAACTTAGACAAAGGAGAAAATCTCATTTATATTCTTCCTTTCTACCTCACTGCAAAGCTTCTGGCCCTTACTGCGTCCTCCTCTCTGCATTGCTACATCAGGCTTGAAAAAACAGTATGTGGTGCTTTTGGTCTCCTAACCAATACAAAGAATGCCAGTGGAGGTCCTGTCACAAGTTTTCTGTAGAAAACTACATTAGGACAATGTAGGATCCTTTCTTTTGCCTGTAGTACAAGCTCTGATAAAATACTTTAAGTGATCTTTCCTATATTTTAACTAAAACATTAATTCTTTTTAGAAATTGACTGGTTTGGGGTTTTTTCTAAGCATCTGTTTTTTTCATTCCCATCTGAAAGATCATTAATCATGCAGCTGTATTCAGGTCAAACTTTTGCTAGTTTTGAACCTATTTTTGTGTTATTGCAGTACAGCTTTTAGCTGTGCTGTATGTCAGGCTTTAAGGCAAATGATGAAGAATTATTGTAAGAATTATAAATAAGGGAATTCTAAGTTAAAGATGCTGTCCCCATCCTAAGCCAGCTCAGAGTGAAGGCTAACCCCACTCACTGGCATAGACTCAAAAAACAGTGCTCTTAGACAACAAGTGAATTTTTGGATGCATTTTAGGATTTACTTTTTTCTTTTTCTTCGGACAAGGGTGATTTTTTCTGATCCTTGAGTCATTTCACAGACAGGTGAACTAACACTGGAGATCTTCTCTGGATCTCCTATTAAAATTTCAGTATACTAGGCTCTTACAAAATGTCTTATAAGCTGGCAATATCCCAAGAGCTACTTTTCAGGTTAGAGTGGTGTTTTTTGAAATTGCAGTAAAGACCTTAAATTAAACATTTGAGGGGCAAAGGATCCAATTTACTAAATGGGGAGATAAAACAGGCTAAGGTGGAGCTAAAACTGATTCTGATGCTTCAGATAATGATGATATAAGGAAACCTGGGAGCCAGGTTTTATATGAAATGAATGTGCTTCACATCCTTCTTCCTCTCCATCTTTAAGGAATGTTTACAAGTGTCTCATGTAAAAGTCAAGTCCCAAAGCTTATCTGCAACTGAATCTTTTGTTTGCAACTGCTTTAAAATGGAGGGGGAGTACTGTGCATTGACACCAGTAAAACCATTAGATAAACAAACCTTTATTTCCTACATTTCCTTAGGACTTCAGATCCTGCCTTATTTTTTTCTTCCTCCTAATGCTCCACTCATTAACAGGTTCATTTGATTCTTTCCTTGGGAATTCACCAGAGTTTGCCCTCAATCTCAGGGCAAATAGTTTATAAGTGACCTGCCGGATGGTGTTCGTTAACTGCCTCAGTCCCAATGGGACACTGATATACCCTTAATTAGGATGTGAAGGGAAAAACCTCCAAGTGCTCCAAGATGATTTGGGAAAGTTAACTGAGAAAGCCTAGCTGTTCATCTTCCAAGGTTCAAGGCAAAAGTGGAAAGGGAACAGGAAAAAATCCCACATCAGGAGTGAAAAGGAAAAACAGAAACATCAGGATAACAGCTATGCATTCTGCCATGGTTTTTTTCTGTTGCTCAAGGGGGTGTTTTGTGTGTGCTGTAATATAAATGATGAGTTGAACTCTCCTAAGAATTATATTGGGGTAGAGCATGAAAGCACTTTCACATTTTTTCCATTCCCCCTCTGGTGCAGAAACCTGACAGAGGTGCTCAGCAGAGCAGCAATGCTCCTTGCCTTATACAAAGTACTTGTTTATTCAGACTGGTCCTCTTGAAAGAAAAAAAAGCCATGAGGGGCTGTACGAGGGCAGTGGGCAGCAGTCTGCTGAACCAGCTGCAGTTTGGTGAGGCACAGGAGATCAAGCCCTAGCACCCTTTCCCTGTGCAAGGCTGGAGAATTGGGGTGGGAGAATTTGACTTTGAAGCCATAGCTTAAGAAAACGAGTCTGTTCAGCACCTCCACTGGGAATGTGCTTGCCTTTAGGCACCTTTAACGAGTCCTGCATCCCCAAAGAAGCACTTTCCTGAGTGTGTTTGTTGTTGCAGCCATGGGTGATATTACATATGTCTCTGGCACTTGGTACATTTGGTTGAGATTTAACACGCTACTGTATATTAATAATACTGTAATGTAATAACATCAAGGTTATTCCCCATAACACAGAACAGATGGTGACACCTTGGAAAATAGTGCTTTATCATGCAGTTCTGTGAAGGATTGATTTTTCCTCTTATTCTTCCTTGTTGAGAAAATTTCTTCACCTTCCAGTACTTTCTGAAGACTGTGATATGATTAATGTCCTGTTTATGCATTTCCCATTTTTCTCTCCCTGAAAGGAGAGGTGTGTGGGGGTCCTCTCTCTCTCCACCACTCTGTAGTACCAGGCTGCTGCGCCATGGTCCCTCCTGGCCCAGCCAAGGAAATTGCAAAACACCCATTCAGAGATTCCAGCCAACAGCAATGTGATGCAAGAGCACTGCTCTTCCCAACCTGGTGAGATGGAGTTTATACAGGAGCTGAATTGAACTGGCAAATATCTGTGCGTGTGAAATGGGGTGGACTACAGTTTCAAGGATATCTGTTCAAGGTTTCTTTAGCTCTTCATTGTCTGTTGTGGAGTGGGCCCCCAGCCAGCAGTGCATGAGCAGCTCAGGAAGTAGAGCAGTGTTGTGAGCTGGGGACTCTGCAGGGTGTGTCACTTGCTGGCTTTGTTTTCATTCTGCATAAAGTTTTGCTTGATTCTTCACACCTGAAGTATCTCTGGGTCTCTAGCCCACACAGAATGGCTTTAACCCACCGTTAATCATCTGGATTCTGCCCAAGCCCCACTGAAATGGCTCTCGAGTCCTGCAGACCTGAGCCAAGCAGATCTCAACCCTAAGGGTTTGCTAAGCAGGGACAATGAGTGTGCTTTAGCTTCATCTGCTCAGTTCTCACCAGCACTTAGCTTTGCATATGTAAACTTTAAATATCAACACTGGGCACTTAGAGATAATCTATTACTTAAGACTCTTCATGTGTTTCTTAAATACTGATTTAACTTCCTAGCTACCTTTACGCAGCACATTTCTAAGGGCTTGTCCCTATTGCTTGTATTCTTTACGTGCAACATTGCAGACCTGACTAGGTGCTGTGTGTTAGTTTTGAGGACAATTTGACATATATTAGATTTTGCTTGCTCTCTATTTTCACTGTCACAAGTTTCCCAGAGAGGGAAAAGTAGCCCACCCTATAACCTCTGCACCTTCAACCTCTCCAGCTATTACTAATGGTCCTCCTTCTCCTTCCTCTGCTTGAGCCTGGTCTTCCTGGATGGGAATGACCTCCCCTCCACCCCCACTTCTTTTATTATTTCCAAGACACACTATGCATGAAACTGCAAACACCTGGCAGACATTCCAGGGAGCGATCTGTAGTGCGTCTCCTGCGCTGCACAGGCATCTGAGCTGAACCTCGTTTTAGGGATCCCAGAGGTCCTCTCAATCAATAATCCATGTATTTTTATGAGAGCTAGATTATGGGGATTTGCAAAGGGGTTGATTAAGTAATGCTTCAAAGGGCAGTTACTACTAACACCTGCAGCATTAATAGGGATCTATTAATAGAAAGTGCACGATTTAGCAATAATCCCTTACTCATACAAATGCCCCTTGATTTATGCCTGTCAAAATAGACAATACTTTCCATATATCCAGTTGGATTTAGATAGATGTGACTTCAACATCTGGCTAAGTGATGACATTTCAACTATGCAGACGTCATGCAGGGGGCCCAGAACAGTTAGCTAGAAAAGGGATAATAATCATGCTCCTTACATTGCCCACCACCTGCATGTTCACACTGTGTGGAAATGGTTTCCTGTGCTGATCTATATCAGGTGGTTATCTGCAGGTGCCCCAGTGAGACAGTCTGAGCATTGTCAATCATTGCCCAGGCACCAGGGAAACCAGTACTTACTCTTTTGTTGGTTGGATGAGGTTGGACACAGACTCAGTGGCTGGGGTATAACCTGTTGTACCAGAGTCCTAGAAATGTAGAGCTGATGGGTTTCCTCCACTAAAAAAATAGACTTGTGACTTAATATAGGATGTGCATAGAGATCTCTTTTCAGAACAAGAAAAGAGCTTCACAAAACTGACTGCAAACTCTAAAAGGCAGATCTCTCAAGCTAGTACTAACATCTGGCACTTAGGCAGTACCTTTGCCTAAATCTACGCTGCCATTTGAAGCATAAGGGCCATCAGGGGGTGGAATTCACCCATTGCACTTGTGTTATACTGAATTTTGTCTCTGTTGCTTGTCTTCCTCATACTAGTCAATTGGAGATTGTGTAAAGCTCTTCCTCACAATAATTTTGCTCTTTGTTAAGGTGACTGTTCTCTGCTGGACTACTCTCTATTGCACAAATGGAACAAGACCAGAAAACAGATTCATACTTGAACAGCTTGCAGCTTTTCCAAAGGCAAATTGTTAGTGCTTCAAGCAAATAAATGGGATAGATACAGTCCAGATCACAGAATCACAGAATAACTAGGTTGGAAGAGACCTTCAAGATTGTAAAGTGCAACCCATGCCCTAACACCTCAACTAGACCATGGCATCAAGTGCCATATCCAGTCTTCTTTTAAATACATCCAGGGATGGTGACTCCACTACCTCCCCAGGCAAAGCACTTCAATATTTTATTATTCTTTTCATGAAAAACTTCTTCCTAATATCCAACCTTTATTTCCCTTGGTGCAGCTTGAGACTGTGTCCTCTGGTTCTGTCAGTGGCTGCCTGGAGAAAGAGAACAACCCCACCTGGCTACAGCCACCTTCCAGGGAGTTGTAGAGAGTGATAAGGTCACCCCTACGCCTCCTTTTCTCCAGGCTGAACAACCCCAGCTCCGTCAATTGTTCCCCACAGGGTTTGTGTTCCAAGCCCCTCACCAGCCTTGCTGCCTCCTCTGCTGTGCACAAGCATCTCAAGGTCCTTCCTAATTGAAGGCACAGAACTGGACACAGCACTCAAGGTGTGACCTCACCAGTGCCAAGTACAGGGGAAGAATGGCCTCCCTGCTCCTGCTGGCCACGCTATCCCTGATCCAGGCCAGGATGCCATTGGCCTTCTTGGCCACCAGGACACACTGCTGGCTCTTGTTCAGTCGGCTGCTGACCAGAACCCCCAGGTCCCTTCCTGCCTGGGCATTGTCCAGCCACACCATCCCCTGCCTATAACACTGCAGGGGGTTATTGTGGCCAAAATGCAGGACCCAGGACTTGGACTTATTAAAACTCATCCTGTTGGACTCTGCCCATCCATTCCAACTGTTCCAGGTCCCTCTGCAGAGCTCTCCTACCTTCCAAAGATTGGCACACACTCCCAGCTTAGTGTCGTTTGCAGATGAGTCTGTCACCCTCCATGAACAAGGTTCTCGGTTTCCAATGGATTTTGACATCGTGACTTTCTCCTAGTTCTAGAAATAATCTCTCCCACTCCCATTAGGACTTGCACTTTTCACTTCTCTAGGCTTGCTCTGGATTTATGCCATCATGCCTAAGAGCAGACTGGATACTAGGCAGCTCCTGGACAGCTTAATTAAGGGCTGATCTCAGCATAAATCCATGCAAAACTCTTTATTGTTTGCTTTTGTTTTGCTTTCAAGGCAGAGATCATGACGACAGGTCACTCCTGGATACTCTATAAATTATCTGGGGGGGGGGGGAAAGTAATTTTTCAATGACATGTAGCTGTTACTCCAAAACAAACTCTGATATACTTCTGGGTAAAGTCTGTGGGGAATGTCCAGACATTTCAAAATCTTGTCGTTTTTCTTGTCTGTTTGAGTGGGAAGCAGCTTTGTTTTGTTTCGTGACGTTCCCCATTCCAGCACACTGCACAATTCCTGCCTCCAAAGGCACCAGGCCAGTGCTGCCTTTGTCCAGCTTCAGTGCTCTCAGAAGTGCTGAATGTCACCTGGCTGTGGCTAAGTGCAGCCAGTGGTAGGTGAAGGTTCACACTGATTCATGTTGGACTTAGAACAATTCTTCTGTCACATCTATAAGCTCTGCTTTTTCTCCATGCATGTGAACAATTATCATGAGTGGTTCTGCTTACCACAGACCCTGTACATGTTCGAAGGCAGAGCTTTGCTTGGGGCATATGGACCCAGTGCCCAGATTTCAACCATCCAAAAAAGGGAAATTATGTTAGTGTGAAAACAAAGGCATAATTCAGGGGCTGAAATGAAAATAGGTTAGCCTGTTTAACTGTCCTGCTCTCCAGGTGAAAGAGACTTTTTAAGGTGATGCTGTCAACCTTAAACATAGGTAAAATGGGCTTACTTGTTTCTTATCATCCACTTTGGGCAACAAAGGGAGGAAGCTTATCCATTTCTTCCTCCCACATGCCTTGCAGCACAACACATTTAGGAATCTAACATTATCAGTGGAAAGCCTACTCCACCACATATTCCACTGTGATTAGTTGTGTTGAATAGGAGAGACAACAAAAATGTACTGTTCATTAGTAAGAACTCACTGACAAATATCATAGTACATGAAATAATGGTGTGAGAGGCTCTTGGAAAAGATCTGGTCCTTCTCCTGAGCATGGAAAGCTCAAGCATACCTAGACTACTTCTGTGCTTTATTGCATCACATCCTGAGCACAGTGTATCCCAGACTCCATAGAGGGGCCATAAAGAGATAGAAAGGATCAAGATAGCATGGAATGTATGTATCCATGAGATCAGGATCCTGTAACATGCAACAAATAGGCAAACAAGCAACACAGAAGAAAGATACTCCTACCCTTCAATACAATCCTGCTTTATTTTCCAAAAAGGGAAGGAATTAATGAGTAAGGAAAAATACCCTTTGGAATGCATAACATAGGCTAAGAGTTTATATCCTCATCAAGCAGAATTTGCTGGTGGCTGCTGAGATGGCTTTTTTGATGAGGTTTCTTAAGTATGGGTTGTCTTTCTGTTCCTGCTGGACTGTGCTCTTAGCGAGTGACTTGTTGGTAGTTTAAGAATTTCTGTTATGGGGCAACTGAGCCACAGAAATTCTACTTTTACAGAGCAGGTAAATCATAAGGGTTTTTTGGGGGTGGGGTTTTTTTGATTTATGGGTTTTTGCAATCCTTTAATGGTTCTACTACTTTTTTTTTTTAAATGATTTATGTCCAGACTCTGCATTCCCTGCAGGTCATGAGACATGCAGTGTGTTCAGCAGTGATGCCTGCTGGAGGAGTTTCTGTCTGCTGCTTGTCACTCTAAGTGATGTGCTGCTAAGTAAAGAGCCACAATTAGTCTGGATGGTGTTTGTCACTGCCTTAGAGTGGAAATCTCTTATCTAGAAGCTGGGGGAGAGCTTTCCAAATTCACTGGCTTACGCAAGCCAGCTAGAGCTTATCTCTCCCCTATGTCCTGCTCTGTCTGTGGAACCCATCCATTCAGACTCTGAGCCCTTCTTTCATGCAAATGATTTTAAAAATTCTCTTTTCTACCACGAACCCAAACAAACAAAACAAGCAAACACCTATACGCACACAAAAAAACCCAGGCAAAACAAACAAACAAATAAAAAAAATACCAGAGAGTTTTGGCTTTTGTTCTTTATTGCATTGCATCCTGAGCAGGGTATATCCCAAACTCCATAGAAGGGCCATAATGTGCAAGGAGACAAAATGGATGAAGTTAGCATGGCACATACATAATCACAAGATTAAGATCCTGTAATATGCAGAAATGTGTCAACAAGTAACACAGAAAAAAGATGCTTCTGAAAACCTGAGGGGTTTTTTGGTGTGGGAGAGAGAGACCTATATTTTGCACTCTGCTTTTTAGCAGACCTGTCAGATTCCGAAAGTCTGGAAAATTACTATTAGGAAAACCCTAAAATAAATAGGATGGTACCCTTCCTTCAGGGAGGGCAGAATTAAAAATGCCCAAGGGGGGTTGACTTTTGGGTGTAGAGATTTTAACCAGTCTGTTTTTAAACACTTTCCACTCTGGAAGGTGGCAGTGGGTTTCCCATGGACACAGCTGGCATCACACAGGTGGGAGGGAGATCTGCAGCCAGGCAAACACCCCTGAGACATCCGTGCCTTGAAGGTGGTAGGTGGGAGAAGAGCAAAGGCAGCAATCTTGGGCCTGCATGAGGAAAAGCTGCTCTGTCCTGCACTTGAGTAATCGATTCTCCTTACCTGAGCCCAACGCTCCCCCTCCCAAAAAACATTCATAAATGGAGAGGAAACCGGATCCAGCCCTCCTCAGGGCCAGCAAGCATCCTTGTAAAACAGGGTCTTTATGGGATGAAGGAAAGCAAGTTGTAGAGGCTCCATCTGTGCAATAAAATATTTAAATATGCTCTGGGACCAAATCAATAACTCTTCATTTAAGCCAGGCTTGCTGCTGTTTCCGTTTTTATTAATATTGCCCAGTATTAAGAGGAGCAAAAGTTAGTAATCCAGCCAGCTCCTCTGGCTTTCTACCTACTGACCATCAATGCAATCAATTCTAAACCTCCTACCAGTTTTTGCTTCAGTTTTCCTGTCCACACCCAGGACAGAGCCCTTTTCTGATTAAACAGTGACTGTGCAAAAGTGCTCTGGATAGCTGGATATCATGCATTGGAAAGAACTGGAAAAGGACTGTAACACTGAGTCCATAGAGGTATGGTGATTAAGGCAAACTGAAAATCTGCTCTTTAGCATTTTAGCATCAATTACATTACACCCATTTAGGCAGGATTTTAAACTTTGCTGTCATTGATAGACCAGAGCTCTCCCTGCTATAAAGAAGCACAGCTGTGTTGGTTTTTTCTCCTATCAGTTTAAAATGCTTCCAGAGTAAATGAGAGCAAGGTTTAAGTGTCTTGTGTTATAGGATGAAGGCCAAAAGTGTGTTACAAGTTATAGGATTGCTCCAAGGGAAATGTTTCCATTTCAGGAAACCTTCTGTTGGTTTAGAAGCCACCATTGCTCACTAGGAATATGTTTTCAGGAAAATATCATATTATATCTGTTTATGTCTTGAGGACTCCTGAGTGTACCTGATTTTGTTCAATTTCTCAAAGTGCAAGTACAGCCTTTCCACTTGCATAAGTATTTTTTTTTCCTTTTACCTGCTTTGTTTTAAAACCTGGCTTTCCTGGGAGACAACATAGAAGGTCATATAATATGGCAATTCCTATGATTCAAAGTTTGAAACATTCTGTGGCAGCTATTGCAGGAGAGCCAACCTTCATGGCTCAAGTCACATGCTTTTAAGAGACGTGTTATCCTCACTGCTCAGCTCCTTTGTAGATGATTGTGACCTCTCAAAAATTTAGTTTTAGTCTCTGACTAAGGTTACAAGAACAGAACCCCATGGGAGGTTCATTTTTATGACAATAAAAAGCAAGAAGCTGCTGAAGAGCTCAAAACAAGAGAAAGGTCCAGACTGCAACATTCTACTTTGAATTTCAAATATCCTGAAGCTTGAAGGGGATTCAGTTCCTGGGTTTTATTCATCTCTGAATCTCTTTAGAGCTACTAACAAAATTTAGGGTCTTTTTTTTCTGTTGCTGTAGGCTTTTACTGAAGCATCAAGAACTCCAGGGTCTGATGTTCCTCTGTACACAGGGTTTCCTACAGCATAACATGAGGAGATCTTTCTGTTAAAGGAGCACAGGCTGCCTGATCTGAAGATACTGACAGCTGTTTTGGGGTGCGTAGTCTGCACAAAAAAGGGGATTCTTAACAGTGAGCTGAGATAAACACTGCTGCCAGCATCTCCCCTTCCTCCTCACCCCATTCCTTTGATTAAGCCAAGCCTTCCAAGCCCTGTGCTTTTAGATGTATTTTTACATATCCCTCTATTTGCAATCCTGTCTGGAGTATATTAGCCTTAGAGTCAATACTGCAGACAGGGGTGAGATGAATGCAGCCATTGGGAAGTTGTGCCAGGTTTCTGCCAGCTCTCACAGCACAGGTGAGCATGTGAATGGCTCAGGCAGGCCCTGAAGCATGAAAAAGTTTACTGGTTTAATTCTCCCCTTTTATCTGAAAGAGCATTTTCTAAATTAAATTATTCATATTACTAAGCTCTTTAGAGTATAAAATAGACTTGGCCAACAGAACGTAGTAATGCTGCGTGTTTATAAATTTACTCAGCCTTGTACTGAGCCATGTCCTTTCTAAATTAAAAAAAAATGTTAGGCAGTTGCTTACTAACCCCTAACGCATTTTAATATTAAGGAACCCAACCTATTTGTTTGGCTGCTGCTGTGTAAAATGAGATCACTGCTGGCTGCAGATGCACAGTAGAGCAGGACTGTTGAAGAGTGTCTGCTGATAATAAGCATATCTCTTCACAGCTGATAATACTAGTTAGCACTTCTGTAGCACTTTGGTGCACACTCCCAAAGCACTTCACATTTCAGTAATATTCTACAATCCCCTCACCACACCAGGAAAGCTGAAAGAAACCTTGTTTGAGTCACACATATAATAGGCCACATAGCAAAGAAGCCAAGGAGAAAATTCCCTGACATTGATTGTACCATACTATTAATTTTAAGCTTTTATTGAAGTCCTTCCAAACACTCTCCAACGTTTTCATGGCATCTTATTTTACAATGTTTTGCACAGATCTGCCTGCTAGAATAGAAAACACTTTCAGAGATTCAGTTCAGTGGAAAGTTATGTTCCACCTCCAGGACATTAATCAGTGTGTTTATTTAAGCCTAAATGCTTGAGATGTGCTTACCTTATCAAAAGTGTGCTGACTACACTAACAAATGCCTTCTTCTGGAAATGCAGCTCTGTATGACCTGCCAGCACTGTCCATTCTTTGTACTAATTACAGGTTCCTCCCTAGGGGTTGGAAGTTGCTTTTGGTCTGCTTCAGGGCCCAGTGTTTCAGATGTTAAATCAGACCACCTGTTGCCTGCAAAATGGATAGACATCTCAGGCAAACTGATCATCTTTCATGATCTTTCCATTCCTTCCGCTTTGGACAGACATACAAAGCCATTCTCCTTTCTTGTGCTATCGTGATGCCTCTAGCCCAGGAAGGACAGAGGTATTTAAGCCTTGAAAGATGAACTGAGGGGAAATACATTGAAAACATGTTTTCTCTTTTACTAATTTAAAAAAATATTTGGGCTCTGGCAAAATTGTGCATAATTATTTTATTTTGTTTAACCCACTCCCCTAAGCCTGTCACATATGGATAATGATCCCTTTATAGCTGATAGACAGAACTCACTGCTGTGCTAATTGCAGGGTTTCTGTGGTTATGCTGTCAGAAAGGTATGTCTGATTGGGATTTTTTGTGTTTGCCTTTTTTTTTTTAATGGTGAATTGCCTAAAGAATTTGCAGGAATACATTGATTTTGGCATCATTGTGTGTCATTGGAAAGGCTTCTTAAGAACATGTTGGAATTTTTATCTGGAGCCACTGACAGAGCAATGAACATCCTTATACTTCCCATATACTCTGAGGGTGCTCTGACAAATCAGCCTTTTACACCCCTGTGCAAGTGACTTAAAACACACCTCATCTCCTGCTTCTCATGCAGCTATTTGAATGCTTTTGCTTCCTATTCCACAGTAGGAAGCACTTGCAACCTAATTCTACCTTCTAGCCAGCTAGAGACCTCAAATCCCAGCTCTTTTAGGGCATACCAAGCGTGCCCATGAGGTACAGTAATCTTGGCTTCTCTTCATGCTCCCACTATGCTGTTGCAGCAAAGATTGGGAATTCTGGCCCACAACCAATGTTTTTCTCATGTAAAGTGTTAAGGGATCATTAGGGTCCATCCAGACCAGACAAAACTCTCATTTTTAAAGCTTCATCTGAAGCACCCACCCACTGTGAAGTGAATGGGGCTGAATTTATCTTGAGGAAGATAAAGGCTGAGTCAGCCCAGCTGGGACTTGGACCTGTGGTTAGAGAAAAGTTAGGCACACCACATTTGAAGGTTAAACCACTAAGACATCCCCATGAGCTAAGGTAAACATACCATCATTTACCCTTCCTATCTTTTGCTGGCCAAGCTATGCATTATGTGCATAGCAAAATAGGCGTATAACTCAACTGCTGGGACAAACATGGGAGACTTGAACAAAGCTGAAGTACACTCTGGCTGGTTACATGTACAGAAGTGCACCCATGTTCTCATTAAAGGCCCAGAAATTCTTTCCTAGACGGGTCTTCCACCTCCACCACGGATTGAGTCTGAGGCTCTACCCCAAACCTGCTCTTGGGGCAGAGCAGATTCCTTTCAGCTTGGCAGTGCCACAGCATAGTGCAAGCAGCTTCTTTGTCTGAACCCGCTGATGGGGAAGACAAATCAGGGCTGGGAAGATTGTTCTGAAGGGAATACAAGTCAGCTACACTTAAGACTGCAGAAGAGAAGCTGTTCAGGCTTAGTGCCTAACATAACAGGAGGAGAAACCGGGTCAGGAGCCATTGCCCTCCAGAAGCTCAATCCTCCTACTAAGTCAAGAGGGAAATTATCATTGACTGCAGTGGGACAGGAGCTAAGCCCTGGAGAGTGAAAAGGAGAAGTGCTGTTAGTGGGGCTGGCTTATAAAAGCCTTCACCTCCTGCTTTCTCCATGTTGTTTCTCCAAGCAGCGCTCCCCGCCAGCAGCTGTGTTTGCTCTGTCGAGACTCAACCCATCCAGAGTAATTCACCTTGATCTCCTCACTGAGGAACTGATGGGAAAAAGAGGTCAGGCAGTGAGAACCATGAAAAGAAACAGTATCCGCAGATGGGACTGCATTCCCGTTTTTTCCATCTGCCTTCTGGTACCTGGGTCTTTCAGCTTTCATTCAGGAGCCAGCGCTGGTGATGTTCTGGCACAGCACACTTCGTGTGCTCACCTTTAGCCCCTGTCCCCTCACCCCCTCCATCCACTGCACCATGCTGCCTTTGCTAATTTATTGTCTGTGCATCAGATTCAAAGCACTTCAGCTGAGGAGTATCAAACATGCTGGATAATTTAATTCTTGTTTAACACTAAAAACAAAATGTTCTTTATTTTTAGGCAAATTATTAAGTTCCAGGCTTTGTTTTGTTTTTGCAAGACATTAATATCCATTAAAACTCAGTATGCTTTCCAGGTGCATAGTTTCCTCTCTGAAAATGATTTCTTCTTTGAGTGTGTGTTTAAGAAAAGTCTGTAGCTCCAGCTTTGCTCACAGGATCCTTTCTCTTTAAATGTACATGAATATGTTTGCCTTGGCTGTAGAGACTAGGCAGTACACAAAACATATTCTATACCCTGTGCGTTGCCAGGTGAACTTCAGCAAGTTCATCCCTTATCCCAAGCTTCATTTTTTTGAATGTGAAATGGGGATAATGTGGAAAAAACTATTCAAGCTCACATGAAAGCTGTGGGTGAGGGTGTTAGAGTGCACATTATCCCCAGTCCTCCACTGTGTCAGTAGCTGTAATGTAACACACAGGAGAGGTCACCTGTTTTTTCAAGGTATACATGTTTTCTTCAGGACTGATGTAGCCTTTCCCTACAAGCCCCACATTTTGTCTATCTTCACATGCTGGCATAAAGCTGGAGATCATAGAGAGGACAAAATTCATTTCTAATTAAAGAGAAAGCCCATCTCAAAAGGCCATAACCCCATCTTCCTTTTCCTGAGCATGCAGACTGTGTTGCATAGGAATGCCAGATCCTCACCACAGGTAGACAAGGATGACCCCTTGGGACAAGGCAGGCACTCCACTCATGAATGCAAAGATGGATAGGTTGCCCAATTCCTTATCACTCATTCTATCCTGCAGGCTTGTTTGGAGGAGGGCTGTGGGTCAGCAGCACAGAGGTTGCTCCATGCCCCCCCATTTCCCTGCAGGGATGTTTCTGTGTTTGGGTGCTGCCACTTGCCACCCTCTGGGTATGAAAGCTGAGAGCTTCACTCGCCCCCTCGGTGCTAAGTTGTTGATGTGCAGCAGAGAGCTGTTAGCAGAGCAAAGGCCATCCTGGGCAGCCCCTGAGGAGCAAATGTGCTGCCCAGCCAGCAGCTGCTGGAGGTCAGGTTTCAAAATCACCTGTTCTAGCTGAAAATACAGGAACTTGCCTGTCAGCCACTGTCTGGTAATTACTCCAGACTCATCTGCACTTTCCTTGGCTGCATCCTTATTGAGGTTTTACAGGTTTTGCCCTGGGTGTTTGAAAAACAGTCTCCTCTCAGTTAAGAATCAAGCCAATTAACATAACTCCTGGTTTAATTAATAATAGCAAATGCTTTACACTCAGCCATAAAGTCACGTGTGCAGTACAAACCACTGCAGGAGCTTGACTCTGCCTGGCTCCACTGGCAGTGGAGTTCCTAAGGGCAGTTCCCACCCAGATCACTAAAAGTAGCTGTGAGATCAAACAGCATTCCTTGTGCAGTTCTCAGGTGCAGCCTCCAATACCACCCGCCGATGGCAAACCCAAATTGAGCAAATGCAGCATTGAAAGTTGTCTCTGATAGATTGTAGGTCAGCCTTTAGCCCTTCTTGAACTATATTTCTCTTTTAAAAGCCCATGATATATATATTCAGAACAAAATGGGAGAGGGATACTCTCATCATTCCTTGCTACTAATAAAAAAAAGATTTCCTAAGTATGAAAAGCATTAGTCTCAGCATAATGTTTCTTTTATGCAAGCATCTGTGATTGCAATGGAACTATGGAATAATGCTAACACAGAAGCAATGACCAGAACAAACTTTCAGAATAATGGCTCCAAAGGCTTTTCATGGCTTGCTGTAAGTATTTATTAATTTGGTTAAGAGATGGCCTTGTGCCATATCCTGAATCTGACTGTGTCTAAGAATTTCTCTGGATACTCCCTGGAAAGATTTACCATTCCCATTAAATGATAATGGGAAAATTCAAAAAGCAGATCAAAAGATGGGCATTCTCAGAGAAGAAAATGCTCTCTGAGACTGCTGTCCTCCTTCCTTAGATATAGTCACGTACAGCAGACTTAACTCTGGCCTTCATGTTGCAGTTGAGACTTTGTTTTTTCTGGAGTCATTTGCAATCTGAAAAGACATCCAATTTGCTAAGCAGAGGCTGTTTGTAACTGTGGGAAGCAAAGCTCATTTCTCCACTGAGGCCAATTTTTCTGTGCCTTCACTCTAACCACTTCTTGGTTTGCTGCTATTTTTAATTGCAATGTAGCTAAAATAAATAAAATGCTTGCCTACAACAGGAAAAGGAACAGCTTCAACTTCCAAAACGGAGGTGGGTAATGTCATTGTAATTTGCCCATCTGTGGGAGGCTGAGATGGCAGTTGCTTATCCTCCTAGCTTCCTCTGACCAGAAGATTCTCCCCTTTATGCCCACCTATGCCTGCTCATAACCAGACACCTCAAATACAAGCACACCAGAAAGAGCTGCCTTGAATGCAGCACTTCTGTGAACAAATTTACAGCATCAGACCTCTTGGACAACTTGGACCAGGCCCATCAATCTCTGAACAATCATCCTCCCTAAAGAGACCACACAGAAAACATTAAATATTCAGCAATACATCAGCAAGGCTAGAACAGCTTCAGTGTAATAACATGAATCACTCTTTGGCCATATGCTGCAGTGCCTGATGCTTTCCTAAGGAGCCTGTTGAATACTATGGTATCTACAGCACTGGGAGATAGGGCTAGGTTTGTGCTATGACTATTGGATGATAAATGATTAATTATAAACTTGCTGAGCTGTGCACCCCAGCAATACTACACATTGACTTCTATGTTGGCAGTTTTTCCAGACAACTGCCAAAGCCCCAGTGATATCCTATAATACCAGTACCAGCAGAGCCTGAATGTCACTAAGGCATCAGTGCTTCTGCAAAGAAACTCTTTTTCCTCTCCTAAATCTATTTTTTACATGTTGTTTTGCTCTAAATCAAAGCTGTGACCAACAAGGTCTGGCAAGCTGTATTGGTTATTTTTCATACTCCCGCTACCCACTGAATATTTATTTGTTACCTGTTTTGTTTCTGGTTTGTTGCATTAATAGCTTATCGCTAGCACTTGTCTTGGGAAGGTGGGAGAATCTCCCAGTTAGGCTTCACTGAGCTGATCCTAGCCTGCATCTGAAGTTAGCAAGCCATGACCTTGGCTACTTTTTTATTAGTGTTGTTTTTGTCATTACTGATAGCACTGCTGAGAAACAAGGCAGAGTTAAATGACAACTGAGGAATGTTTTCTTTTTCCTAATATAACACCAGCCTACAGGGACTTTGGAAAAGATTTAGATGAGTCGTGTCCAGAAACACAGAGCACCTTCCAAATACAGTATTTTGGTGAAAGTTGTTAGTTACTTGTTTAATAAAGATCATGTGTCCTGTTATAAGCATCAGAATGGCAGTCCATTAATCTTAGGAGAAATTTTCCCTCCAATTCAGATCTTGACTTGAAGTGGACTGAAGGGGGGCAGGGAATAGCCGTTGAGGGTTTTTTCCACTTTCAGGAGAATGGCATGCTCCTCAGGGAGACAGTAAATTGAAATTAAGGCTGTTTCAGTTGGCCTACAGGATATGCCTGCAAATGTAGACATATCGAAATGGTGAAAAAGTCTGTCTGTGCCCATTCATATAAAGTGAATGGGTTGTAATGTTCTCCAGCCCTTGGGAACGGTGGCTAGATTGAGGAAAGAAGGCAGGAAGAATGAGATGGATTTGACATAAGTATATTTAAGTGCACTGAAGGCTTTCTCTCCTCCCTGTGGTTTAATGGTATATTCCACTGGGGTCTACAAGGAAGAAAGAGAGTGAATCCCTACAGCTTTTCTTTTTAAGGATAACAAATCTTAAAACAGGTGTGAGCACAGAAAGATCCTCTTACTTGTTGTTTTTAAGTCCTTCTCAGCCAGCCGGCACTCAGTGTGTATTATTATCATTCCACAGAATGAGCGCTGGGGAGAGGGCACTGAGAGTGGAAGGGGAGCTGGAAAAAATAAATGACTGCAAATGAATAATATGAACTAAGTATGCTGGTCATGCTCTATGAAATTTATTATACTGTGGTTACCAGGAAGACATATTAGCCAGACTAAAAAGAACAGAAAATAAAAGGTTGCAGTGTAGGGAAATACCTCCTTGCCTCTTGGCAACGTGTGAAACAAGGGAATAAGTGTGACGGGAGCTTCGGCTGCTGAGCAACTTCCCTGGATGAGGGGGCAGACTTAGGCTGTCTGAGCACAGAAAGGTGGGCTCTAAATTTGCTTTCAGTAAAATATCAAGCTTGTGGATATGGGCAGAGAGGGCTCTGTTAGATGCTTTTTCTGTGGCCAGGTAAGGGGCAGCTTTTCCTAGTGAGCACGGATCCTGGCACTGCCACCTCCCTGTGGGACACAGGAGAGGCAGCAGCACTGCCTCAACTGGCATTGTTAGAAACCACTAAATGAAGTCCTCAGGGTGCTCCCTCCAGGAAGACCCAAAATGGCATGCTCACTGACCAGAACTCTCTTTGCAGGACTCACACTTCCTATGTACCCTGGAGATTTCAAAATGTGCTCTGGGGATTTCAAAACAGATGCCTCAATGTGGACCCATTGGTGTCTCTGCCTCTTCTTTCCCTGCCCATCTCCTCTGGGGAAAACTTGGGCAAAGAGAGCCAGCTCCAGTTGTCTCTTTGAGGGTCCTAACAAGGCTTATGAGTCTTTCCCACCTGTGGGACGAATGTTGTCTGAAGTTAGGACAAAAACCTTAAGGAGTATTAAAAGCATAGTAGATCTCACTGACTCTCTGTTTGAAAATGTCTCCTGGGTGATTTTGCCATGATTCTCATTATCCTGGTGAGGATTAAACAGTCAGTGACTTTCAGGAGAGTGATCAGCTGAACTTCAGGAGTTCACAGTATGGTAACTCTTAATAAACAGGAAATAAAATTAACTTCCATTCTCCCATTCCAAAATGTTTACTAAAATGAAGAGAATAAATCTCTAACTCCAGAACAGGCTGCCCCTAGTGGTGGGATCTTTGAAACTTGGAAAGGAACTTTACAACCTCTGCCCATATGTTTCTGCCCCCCTTCAAAAGTCTGGCAAGTTTGCAGAGGTTTCCCCTTATAGTTGTGAATTTCACATGGAAATGTAATGGTTTCATCAGGAGTCTTGTATTTCAACTGTAATAAAAGAAGAGATAGGAATCAAAGACAGTTGTTCCAAGGGAGTGGAGTCTGTAGTGTATAATTACAAGTCCCTCAGCCAAGGGCAGATGCTTGAACTATTTCAATTCTTTTATTACTCTCCTGAACGCAGCCAGTGAAATGTTGCTAACGTACAAGGCTGCAATTGCCTCTCTTGTTTTCTTTCTCTTTTTTCCTTTTGTTTGTCCTTTGGACAGGCAGGGAGAAAGCAATACTCTTGCCTTGGATAGAGCCCAGCAACACTACTCTTCAGAGAAAGGAATTTCCACTTCTAGAAAGTTAACACCATTTTAATTCCAGGTAAAATTTCATGTTTTTGCCATGAGCTACCTGAGAAGTTTTTTGGCTATGAATGAGGGGGACCACCATGATTACTTTCAGTCAGGCTTGAGTGCAAACCCTAGAAAGTATGGTACAGAAGTTAAAACCATCAGGGTTTGGATGTGACACTGTTTTATTGCACATAATCTCTGCTTAATTAGTTGGTCTCTGTGCTACCATTGACACAAATGTAAAACAGTCCACCCGTTTAAATTTCATTGTTGTTGACACAAGTGGGAAGGGTGTTCTGAGTCCGTGTTTCTAATGAGGATTTGTCTTAGGCCAGCTAAAGTGGACCTGGATTTCCTTTCTCTGGTTTGTATCAGCAGTTGTCTCCATTACATGTTATAACTCCTGTGTGTAGGTTTTTCAGCCTGGCATAAGGACAATAGGTAATTCAAATATCTATATTGTCCCTGCACCCTATAATGGTATTACAATGACAATTTTATTACTCTCATAAAATTTTTGCAACTTCCCCACAGCACATTGTAATTTCACCAATGGTTGTAAAAGGTCTTAAATTATATTTGTAGAAAATTGAGATGAATGGGTTTTAGTATTAATGCATTTCTCATTGTGTAATAAGAATTTTTGTCCCTTTCCTTTTGCCAAGTGCGGAGAAAAAGCAACTCAGTTCAAGTATTTGTCAACTCCCATTAGAAACATTTAATACTAATAAAATTTATGGATTTAGTTTCCAAAGGATACTGCCAGCGAAGTTCGTGATTACTAAATCAGTACTTAAATACAACTTAAATACAATTGTTCACCTTATAAATTTATATATGTTGTTTGGCATATATGAGGGGCAGCTTTGGGGGCTGAGTCAGCAGTAGAGGAACTATTTGCTTAATTCAAGCTTATAAATGAAAGGAAAATTTATTACTAATAAAGCAGCAGCATTTACGTAAGTTGTTCCATAAATGTTTCCTAGGTATAGTGGGCAAGATACATCCTGAACCAAAGAGCAGGTGGAGCTTCCAAATTAAGCCACAGGTACTGAGAGCAAGCAGGGCTTCATAGAGTTTGCTGCATTGCCTCTTCCTGATGTGAGAGAAATCAGCCTATGTAAGGATAAGGCAGTGAGGTGTGAGGTGTGGGCATCCTGGGGTGTGCAGTTACCAGCCTGAAGTTTCAGTCTGTCTGCTCAGTTATCTACGTTAAAAAGTCCTGTCAAATTGAACGTGCAGCACAGTCCTAAGCAGTGAAGTGCGAAGGTACAGTTTGAGTTGGCTGCAGTCCATGCAGCTGTGATGAAACAGGAGGGGAAAAAAAAGATGGCATCAAGGGAAGGGTAAATTCTGCTCTTGACATCTTCAGCACTGAAAAAATATTGCAGAGGGAGAGAGGAAGAAAGATGAACATCTTGATTTTTATTACACATAAATGCAGCACCATTTCCGAAGCAAGACTATGAAAACAAGTTTGTATTCGTGCTCTATTTTTGCTTGTCATTTTAGTCCTTTCTGAAGTTTTCAAATTCAGGCAAATCCACCTGCAAGACACTAATGAATTTATCATTTGAAATACAGTCAAAGAAGAGTCACTCATGTAGACAGACTTTGGGTGAAAAAGAATTGGCTCAGGCAGGACAGGACATTGCTAAAAATACAAAGAGAGCAGAGCCCACTTAATTCACAAAAGAATCTTTTGCAGACTTTATGTTTTCAATTTTAACTACATTTATTCAGCTGGCTGCAGCTTTTGATTTCTGAATGTTTTGATACTCTTTTATTATTATTTTGGATAATGATTCCAGCTTCTCTGGCTAGGACACTGGGGTATTTTTTTCTTTATTTTGCTCCACATATGGGGAGAAAAATAATTGATGCTGTAACTCCCTGAGGCTCACTGAGTGCCTGTGAGAAAAACGGCAACGGCATTTCATCTGAAAAAATGTTGCTTGAACGAAAAACAAAAAGCTGAAGCCACATGTTTGGAGCAAATGTGCTTTAACTAATGGATCCCAGTGTATTATTAACTCACAGTAATTCATAAATATGACAAGTGTTTTTTTCGTTTTACACCAGCGTCCAATTAGAGCCAAATGATGCCGCGTCGTTCGCGGCTGAGCGGGTGTCCCTGAAGGGTACTTGTCTCCTGAAGGATTGTCTGCAGACATGAACCTGGGTGGGGAGGTGAGGGGGAAGAGGGTGGCAGGAGCAAGCTGTGAACACGAGGAGACATTACAGCAAAGCTCCGGCGCACGAGGCGAGGAGCAGAGCGCCTTCCATCACCGCGCCCGGAGCTGGGACCTGCAGCCATAAAGCTGACAGCAAGGAGGAGAAAATGAGGCTTGCAGGGCTGCAGTGGGAGCAGGGAGGGGTGGGAGAGGAAGGGCTGAAGAGGGAATTATGGAAGGAAAATTTCCTGACAAATTACTTTGTATTTTCTGGTTTTATTTCTGACATGCGGAAGGAAATGCTCTGTGTTTTCTTAAGGAAGTGCAAATTTCTCCACTTCATCCATTTTAAATCCTCGCCCTTAGGCCTTTTGTACTGAAGCATAAAGTTTGGAGGCCTTAAATGGTCATAAAGTTTCCCTGTAGAATTTAGCCTCAGAAACCTACTAACAATTCTGGAGGGCTCAAAAGGAAAAACATTTTACAGCAATTTGGCAACATCCATTTATAGGGGGGTTCGTATGGAGCATCAATTTATTCTCATGGTTTCTTTACCATATTTGATGAAATATAAGATGCAATTGGAACAAGCGGCTAACGAAAAAAGGCCATAAACTTTGAAATGGTGTTGTAAAACACACACAGTGTGTTAACGTGAAATAAGTTACAGACTTAAAAGAATTTACAATGGCTTGCTCATATAATAGTAGTACAATAGACTTGCAAGTTGCAGATGTTTTCTGGTAGATCTGGTATTTTCATACACGTTCTCCTTCAGTGAAACTGAGTGAGATTTGGATCTGGATCATAATAACTTAGTGACACTGGAAAACAGAGTTAAAGGAAAACTGGTAAAAGGGGGAGGGGGAGAAACCAAACAAAAATAGAAATCTCAATGATTGCTCACTTTAGCAATACTCTATTTCTGTGTGGAAAAAGTGTTACATTTGCAAATCAGTCAAACAATCAAGTTTCTTCTGCTTTCCCAGGTCATTCAGTGGCCCTCATCCTGCTAGTGGGATGTGTTTCCCAGTATTCTTCACTTTTAGGATAGAACTAGAGCAGGAAAAAGAGAGCAGCTAGGAGAGGAAAAAGCCCTCAGACCCTGTGCTAACATATATTCCTCTCCTGCACAGGTCCTACAACAACCAAAGCCTGTTGCAAACTCAGGCGCAGCTTTCATCTCAAGGGGCCTTTTCCAAGCCCACGGGACTCTTTTTGATGAAACCATTGCAATTTTTATTTGTATTTGGGGTCCTCAATGAAAGCATGGCCTTTCAGTATATCACTGTATAACAACAAAGATTTGAGTTTAAATCTGCAGAGCAGTGGCATGGAGAAAACACAGCAGCATCTCACCATCAGCTGTCCTGTGTCAGCTGCACAGATCAGTACGTGGCCCTAATGCTCCCACCTCTCTGTGGAGTAGCTAGGACCTTTGCAACTTCATGCCTAGAGCAATCAACCCCAGCTCTAAGTGCTGGATATCATTTGCTCCTGACAGTGGACACATGCAATTGGAAAGGATTGCAGGAGGGCTTATGTGCCCTGTGATTGACAGCATCTTTTCCCAGCAGTGCTGGTTCAGAGCAGAAAGGCAATATTTAGTTGATAGCTTCCCTAGAAAAAAGGCCTCAGCCAGGGTTTGTGTACAGTAATTTGGAAGAGAGAAGGATGTGCAGCATGGTCCCTCAGTGACCACCAAATTCTCTCTGGGGGCTGTATCAGTGTAGGTCCTGCACAAGAGGGCTGGAGCTGTTCTACTTCTGGGCATATTTATACTATTCACTAACAAAATAGGGATGTACTGCTTAAAAAAACCACCAAAACCCAAGAAAATGAAGAAAAGATTCGTGCTTAGTGCTTTGCTGACATTTCAAAATTTGTCATCAGTTCTTCCCTCTCACTTAGTCTGGGTGCAGTGCAGATGTAGGACACATTGTGCAATGTGGATGCATCAAAAGGAGAGAGAACAAGGGAGAAGGGGAAGCAGGCAGACTTCTCCCACTCTAGCTCTAGTGGTTGTAGAACACCTTGCCCAAATATTCTGTACCATCAGTGAAAGCACTTAGAGAATCCAGTTCTCTACTTTGGCCACAGCTTGAGATTTCTAATGTAACGGGAACAGGTCTAATCCAACAGCAGGAGTTCTGCTCCAAGGCCTAGTTCCTGTCACATAAAGACCAAGAGAAGCATCTGGAAGCAAAATCAGGGCAGCTCCCTGTCTTATTCCTTGAGGACAAAGCAGTCTTTTGATGGAGAGAAGGAAATGAGTGCAGTTGTCTCAGCTCCACCCTAGGTACTAACCCGGGTTGTCAGACTTCTGCTAATGACTGCAGTCTGGACTTCGGGGCATATTGGGTGACTAACTCCTGCAAAGAAGAGAGTGCAAGGAGCCTTCGTCCACTATTTTGCTTAATAGCTCTATTGAGTAAGTTTTCTTATACAAGGAAACCCTTACATAGTGGAGAAAAACTACTTTTTCAAGTAGGAAGAAAATAGCGGAAGCTGCTGAAGTTAAACTGTGCAGAAAAATATTCCCCATTATTTTCTTCGACCACATTGTTTTGCTTTTTAATAGACATTTGGAAATGTTCTGTTTCTAGAGAGAACATTCACGTGAATCTGCTACCGGAAGCAAATGTCACAGAAAATCTACCGCAGGATTAGAGAAGTCAGGAAAAGGGAAATCAGTCAAGTCAATATTGATAGGCACAAATCTCTGTTTAGTTTAGTTTAATGTCCCACAAAGAAGGGGAAGGGAGGAGGGATTGCCAGAGAGCCTTTCTGCATGCAGTGTTTGCTTTTATTGGTAAGGATTTCCAGGATTTAAGTTCCCATCCTGATTCCTGAAAGAGGGAGAAGTTAAAAAACAAAAATGGTCCAAAAAGCTTCTTGTCACAAACACTCTGAAAGACAACCACCCATTGGAGTCATGTGTTTTGAGTGTTTGGACAGATTAAGCAATTTCAGCCACCTAATTGTCTTGCAAATACCCTTTTATTACAGTTGTGAGCTTAGGGAGAGGAATACCAGGAGGAACCTCATACACCAGAGCAGAGCAGGCTTTAACACCGCATAGCTACTCCTGTTTTGCATCCTGGGATGAGAACTGGGCTCACATTTAAGCCCACAACATCAGTAATAAATGTATTGTGTGTGTGTGTGCTCTGCTTTTCACACTCCCTCTCTAAGCTGATTCAAGCACATGTGTGCTCTATTCAACAGAGACCAATTTTTTTCCCTTGTATAGTTCAGGCCTGAGGTCACCTACAATATGAGACAATGCCAGTACAATATTTCTTTGTATCAGACCTGCCAAAACACCACAACTCTCCACTGTGTTTAAAAAGAGGAAAAAAAAAAGAAAGAAACCACAAAGAATTTTTATTTTCTACAACCCCAATCAGGAGGCAGAAGAAGCTGCCAAATTATATGATAGAAACTCCTACGCACAGAACCCAGTAGAGTTGTAAACTGAACTTCTGTAGCTTTTCAATTGTAAATCCAGATGCTTTTATCCACAATTCTTTTCAATGACCTTTCACTTGAAAGTCAATTTGTCAGTCTACTTACAGTGTCTGAAGAAATCATCAAAGCCACAACACTCAGTTGTTCTGAAGATGATGTTCCCTGCACAACTGCAAAGTTGCTACACTTGTTTCCTGAGCTGGGGTGTTCACATCTTGCTTCTGCCTGTAGGATTTGAACACACTCCTCACTTCAACCAACAGCAGCAGCACAAATCCTTACCCCTCATCACCTAAAGAGAGGAAGAAGAAGGGAGGGAAAATTATCTAGAAGCACAAAATCAAAGCCATTTCTAGTCACTACCTCGACCTCCATGGAGGGAACCCCCTTAGTTAAATCTGTGTCCTTTATGCAGTTGGACAACTTGGGTTACTTTGAAGGCAAATACAGTTTGGATGCAATGGAAAACATTAAATAACTTTAATATATCTCCAACACAGATGAACTTGACCTCTGGCTGCAGGGATGGGTGCACAGCATAGTGCTGGGCTTGGTACTCCCCAGCTGAGCACTGACAATGAATTCCCCACCCAGGTGGAGAGAGCAGCACAAGGGATACTGATGTCAGCATCCAGTCCCAGTCACTGCAGCACTCCCTGGCAGAGAAACCACAGAAATATCAATTTGGAAGAAGAATCCAAGAGCTCAGATATGTTTCCTCCTTCCTCTCTTGGGATTGAAAAACAGTTTTCAGAATTTCCAAAGTTCAGGCTTAGTTGTGTTTCTGTGGTTTTCTGGGTCTGGATGAGCCAGAAATATGTGAAAGCAATATTTGGTGAGGGTTGGATACTCTTACTTTGTTTTTGTGGTCTATGCAGGACCTTCCACACTGTGAGGATATAAAAAAGAACAAGGAAAGTTGCTTGCTGTGGGAGAGTATTTTAATATGTGGTTTCTAACATGGAGGAAGTTTACATGTAAGTTTTGAGAAGAAGTTTCTGGCTGGTTCTAATTATCACCTACCAGTTGATTCCATCAATTCTAAGGGTGGTTACACTCCCAAGTGTTGATTAATTTTACTGTTATTAATTCCTGTTTATTTTAAGTGCTGACAATGTAATCAGCCTGATGAAGAAAACAGAACTAAAACTCCTGCACTGCTGAGGTCACAGGCTACAGGATAGGAATCAGCAAACAGATTATATGAGTGGGTTTGAAGAAAGTGCTGATATTTTCAGAAGATATTTCCCTCTTCCCCTTTTAGCTAGCAATGGTGGAGGAAAACACATGTAACTGGTGGGAGCTTCTGTTCTTTAGTCATGAGGAGAGAGGACTCAGAAGCACAGAAAAAAAGAGTAAAAAATACAAAGAGCAAGAAAAGCTGGCTGGCAGTCTCCAAGTGAGGAAGACTAGGAGGGAAAGAATGAAAAAATTATAGAGCATCAGGTGATGCAGAACTGCCCAGGGTGAGGGCCATCAGAGCCATGCATTTCTGGTAGGGAGGAAAGCAAGAGTTGATGTTTGGGAAACAAAATCTATGTCTTTGGACTAATTCTTCAGTTATTAATGAAAATATTTAACACTGGGTGGGAAAAATGCCAGCAAAGATGACAGTTATTCCCAGAGATGAGAAAATCAGTCAGGATAGAGCTGGACTTGCCCTAACATCAAAACCTTATATGGAATAGAATGAAAAATGTCTCAGGTTTGGAAAAGAAAAAGAAACTGGGTGAGTTTGGAAGTAGAAGTACAGGAGTATAATGAAGAAATCTGTTCTTCTATTACTGGCTCAGTCAAAAACAAGCAGTATTTGAAAGCTGACGAGAGAGTCTGTGTTTGTGTGATTCCAGTCTGATTTCTACAAGAAAAAGGGGTCAAAAGTTTATCCAAAGTTTAACCAGTATCTGAACTTTCCAGAGCTGAGCTGAACTGAGCTTCTAACCCAAATCACTCCTCCAAATGTGATGCTATTTAGCCCCACTTTTGCAGTTAACCCACTTCATACTCAGTTTTCAGACTGCCTTCACCCTGTCTGCTGTTGCTTACTAACGTGCATCTTTGGAGTTAATATTCCTACTGTGGGGATGCAGAAACTGAGGCCAAAGACATCTTGAAAGGCGTTGAAACCACTCTCCTCCCACTTGCTTTCCTTGTACTCTTTCCACTCAGTGCTTTGACGTGCACATGAAACTATTTTGTCTGTCCTTTGCAGTCAGGTACGTGGCTCAGCAGTGTGGATGTGGGCTGGACAGCTGTGCTCACCCAGGCTGCTGTGGCTGCTGTTCTGCCTGCCAGACCTTTGATCTCAGTGCTATGTGGTGCTTTCTTGCTTTGCTGGTGGGTCTCACCCAGTGCCTTTGCCTTTGAACTGCCCAGCTTCAGGGGCAGGGGCAGGGTGGTCTCTGTGTCACTGCACTGCAAGCAAAGTCCAGCATGAGAAAGCCATGACTGGAAAAGCACACAGGCACAGTGCCTGGTGAGCAGAGGAGGAAGTGTGGGGTCCAAGGGGCAGGCTGAGATGGGGACATTACTGCTTTTACCCCAGAGTGCTTCCACTGGTATCCACAGGTTCTGCCCAGGGCTGCTCTGCACCACCTGTACATCACCAATGTAAGAAGAGCAGTAAATTCCATCTCTCATGTCTCAGTGCAAGGTGCAGTTTGAAGTAGCAGAAGCATGTTTCAAACCAGCCAGGCCAGCCTAAGAAGCAAAGTAAGTTCTTCTTGTGAAGCAGTCCTCACATAGTTTTGCAGTTATGTCTGCAGAGGGGCTGCTTCTTCCCAGCCATGAGCCACATGCTCTGCAGCAAAAATCTCATGGGCTTCCACACAGCCACAAGATTAAAAGCAAATCCTCCAAATTATTTAAGATCTGAAAGAGCAAAACCTGAAAAGTGAACTCCAAAGCTGTACAAATTTAGGATCTCAAACTCAGCTCAGAATTTAATCCTTAGACTTAATCTGTCCATTGATAAATGTATTAAAAGCAGGGAGGCTCTGAAGTTTACTGCAACAGATACTGGAAATGTATCCCCCAAAAAATTTCTCAGATTCCCTCAGGCAATTGTATTTTTCTAGCTGCCTTTCCTGTTTCAATAGCAAGAAGAGATGCAACTTATAAAAAGATACCACTTCTCTTCTGTCAAATACTGCACATTCCAGAGTGCTTGCTCATGCTACATCCTTCCCTATGGAGCTGCTGCCTAACTTTCCCAAAGCCGATATTAATATCACAGACCATTATAATACAGTTATTTTCATGGAAGCCTGGGAGGAAGTCACGTGGCATTAATAGGTCCCTGGTGCCCATAAGGTCTCCATTTAGTTTGTTGTTTTTACTTGCATAAGCAGCAGTGAAGTGAAAAGCTGAGGAAGTAACGGTGATTGTCTTAAATGAGTGATTTTTTAGTACCTGATTTGTTAATGAATAATTGTTCCTCTTAATTGGATGAATGTATTTATGAGGCAGTTTGAGGAGACACATACACCCATTCTCCATCAGCCAAACTGTGGTTTCACATCTTCTCTGCACCTGCAAGGGCTGGACTTCCTTGGGTACTGGTGACAGTGTCCTCTGTCGGGTGCCCTTGGGCCAGACATTATCCCAGCTCCCTGTTAGGGAGGAGCAGGGTGTGGTGGCTGTGCAGGCATCTTCCTCTCTCTGTCTGCTTTGCTGGGAAACTGAACACAGTATTAAAACACACACACACACAAAAGACCACCACAAGGGGCCTTTCTTGCCAAATACTTCTGCTCCTGTCACCTGCCAGTTCAAAGCAAGTACCACTCTTCCACTGGTGCTGCTGCCTATTAACCATATGTGCCCGATTTTGAGACAGCCAGAGCCAAGAGTGTCAAACTGGTCTGGCTAAGAACTTGGCAGAGTGTGTGCCTGTGTGTGCTCTGGGAAACAGGGCACCCTGTGTCTGACTGAGCAGCTCCAGTGCAGCAGAGAGGTGGGGAAGGGCACAATCCTGCAGGCAAAGGGTCTTCCAATTATTTGCAGAACTGGTTAAAAAGGGTCATTCCTGTCAAACATTTTTTTCGGTAGCAGATTTTATGCTAAACATATTTTTTTTGGTCACAAGGCATACTTTCTGCTAAAAGTTGTAACTTTTTCTAAGAAACATTACTGTCAGCTCACAGGAACAGTAATTGTCTGCCTCAATCTTCTCAAGGATTTAGAAGCCCCAGCTAAACACTTCCTCCAATATCATCCTCAGGGAGGACTGCCACAATGCACCATGGCATCCTTCCTTCAAGACAGGGAGTGCTTGCAGGTTAGGAGGAATGCACAGTGTCAGTCAGATGGGAATGTGCTCATCCATTCACATGAATCAATACCTGGGGCACCAATCCCCACAAGATGTCATAGAAGCATTTCCTAATTGAAACTTTCTTCTTTCCAATGCCCCCCAACCCTGAAGTTTTTACAATTGGTGATATTTTGGATTAAACCCAGGTTTTTAACCATCTATGAGGAAAAAAAGTATTTTGCCACATTTTTTAATGGAAAAATGGTATTTGTGTATTTTTGTGCCAGCATTTCTCAGTTGATTCTCAGTTGTCTACAATTGATGTAAAAGAAAACCTCAGGTAAAAGACTGCATCCCTCTAATCCACTGAATTCTGGAACTGTCCTGATGTTTTTGAGCATTGACACTGTGAGACATTCAGTGCTGGCCACTTTAGCAATAGCGCCCAACTTTTGCCATGTTCACTTCAGCTGCTTCCAGAGCTCTCCTGTTGCCAAAGTCCTGTTTCTCCCCATCAGAAAAGGGTTCCTGTCTCATCCTCTACAAAGATTGATTGCATATTACAGTCATGCCTAATCAATTAAAAAAATCTTAGTAGTATCAAGAGCCAAATATTAGTGCTGATGGAAATGTTTTCAGCAGGCTGACACTTCAGCAAGCAATGTTCCTGAGTAGTATCAGGGCCTCTGAAAAGTTGCAGGTTATCGCTGCCCTGGATCTTCCTATCTTCTTCCAAGGTCATCATGGAATTGTTTGGATTGGAAAATACCTTTGGGATTATTGAATCCAGCCATTAATCCAGAACTGCCAAGGCCACCACACTAAGCCATGTCTGTAAGCACCACATCTACATGTTCTTTAAATAACTCCAGGGATGGTGAATCCACATTTCCCTGGGCAGCCCATTCCAGTGCTTCAGAACCCTTCCAGTGAAGAATTTTTACTAATATCCAATTAAACTTCCCTTACTGTAATTTGAGACCATTTCCTCCTGTCCTCCTTTGGGTGACCAAGGAACCCATTAGAAGCAAAAAGTCCTTACAAAAGACAAGGCTGGGTTTTTATCTGAAATCAACAATTTCAGAGCAATTCCATTCCGGAAAGATCTGAAAGGCTTTTTTGTTTTTATTCCAAAGCTGAATGAAAGCAATTTTTGAACTTCAACAGTTGTTACAAAATGGAATTGTCATCTTGTGGACAGCACCCCTGAGCATATGGTGTTACTGTCAAATAAATCTCGTTTAATATCAAAATGAATAACATTGCACTGATTGCATTCCATAGTATATTTTTAACTCACTCAAGCCCTATCTTTTCTCATCTAAATAGAGCTTTCAGAGAATCTCAGAGATTTCCTGCAGAACTGAGTCTATTTTGCTGTGCAATGTATTTTGCTATGCAAGCTATCATCTTTGTTACAGCATTTGCATTGCTTTGCAAGGACAACCACAACAGGAAACAGCCTGTTTTCTTCCTCTTCCTGGGAGCACTGGACATCTTGCAAGAAAGTTTATCCACCAAACTTGAAAATTTATAGTTCAGTTTTGCTATTCCAAGTAATTTGGATTATCTGGACAAATATTCTTATTTTTTTCTGAGGTTCTCAGTCACATCAAAGCACCCCTCCATTGTTAATGTGCATTTAAATATTTGCTGAAGAAAGGTCCTTAGATATCCAACCATGGTTGTCTAACTGTGGAAAACTGTACTTTCACTTCTACAAATTTCTTATCAATGCAAAATTCCTTGTAGGTTTCAAATCTAAGGTTAAAAATCTATTTTAACATATTTGACCTTCTATGACTGTGAGGTATAGCAGTGTAACTATGTCCATTACACCTGAGCAGAGCTGAGGTTCAGGGAGCTAAAGACTCTCATCCTTGAGTATTTTGGTGCCTTTAATTTCAAACCCTGTTTGTAGAGCTGAACAAATATAGATCTAAGTTACCCAGAAAGTCAGGAGCAAAATTAAGAGGTGACCTGAGGTTTCCCAGCACTCAGCTTGGGTGAGGCAAACACCTGCATCATCTGTACCCTCCTCATCCTAAGAATGTCTAGCTGTCCAGTAAGATCTGAAGCTAAAGCTCTACATTTCATCCTGCATTTCTTTATTTTTAAAAGAGATACAGAATACTCTTTCTGCAGTTTGTTTGCATTCAGTTTTATTTTCAGACTTTTTTGTTTCTGAAATAGGAACTGCTTGCATACAGACTGAGCTGAACGAGTCATTTCAGCTTCCTCTGTCTCAATTTCTCTTTCTGGACAGTGAGAACAATGAATCTTCTGTAAAAGTACTGATTAGCTATGGGTAAAAAGAGTGGTTCAGTCAAGTTTTACCTGACACATCCCAGTATAGATCACGTTTTTTCTCTGTACCTGTGTTTGTGTCAAGAGGTACAGGAAAATTTGTATTCACAAACTTTGCATCATGATTTAAGGAACTACATCTTTTTCTGGTATTAACAGGCATAGCTCCATCCACAAAGCTTTAACAACCAGGAGACCTATGGCTGTAGAAAGCAGGAAAGGCATGCACAGCACTTCCCAGGGGTTTCTCCTGACTCGAGCTTCTTTTGTCCAACACTTAACAGGAGGCCCAAGCTAAATAGGACACCAGAGGGCAAAGGGCAAAGGAATGATACTAATTCACAAACAACCTCATAAAACTATTCTTGCAGGTCCTTTAAAAAGTTTTAGCTGTCTGCCAGATGGATGAGGTCACCATGAGCAGTCAGCAAGTCTTGCTATGCAAAAAAAAGGTCTGTTCAAATTTTGCTTAAATCAGTAGAGGGGTGAGTTTCAATAGAGGGGATCACAGTCTGGCCACTGCACACCTATTTCCTGATCAGGCAGTCATCACAAGTGGATTAATTTGTACTTCAGTCTTAACTTAATGGTGTCCATAGGTTAAGAAAATACACGTGATCTAAAGGTTGTTTCCATAGGATGCTGATTCCCAGTTCAGCAAAGCACTTCAGGATGTGAAAGTGTCATAGGTTTAGTTTGTCATTACCTGCTGCTTCCCACAGAAAGGACCTGCCTTGCACACAGGGAAAGAGCCTTTTGTACTACTGTGGGTCAGGGTGCCCTCAGTGTTTTCTTCGCATAAACTAGCTCGTGAAGTAAATAAAAAGGATTGCTGAAGTGCTCCACCTGCTCCTCTCTTTTTCAATGGGGAAGAAAAAATTGCTTTCCTCTCCACAGCTTTTTGAATCTCATAAATGCATCATTTGCATGCCAGATTAACTGTTCGGTTCCAGTTCATAATTTGTTCAAGTGTATCTTACATTTCTATTTTTGTAGTTTGTCATAACTTCCCCGTTCCACATTTATCAAACCAACAGCTTGTTTTTTGTTTGTTTGGTGTGATGTGGGTTGGTTTGGTTTTTTTAACATCCACAAATATTATTTATTTATTTATTTGGCAAATGGTAATATTTTTTTTCTCTCACATAATTTTCATTGTTCTCTTTTTCAGTTCTCTTTCACTCTTGCTAAATGCATCAGTCCATTAAGCAATGAGCCTGTTACCTCTCCAAAGCCCCCACTACAAGGATCTCTTCAAGTCTCACAAAGATTCAACAGTGAAGTAGTTAGCATTTTATACTGTTACTTCTTTACAGGAATAACAAGGATAGTTTTATGGGGTTGTTTGTGAATTATTGTCTATAATTTTCCCTTTGTTGTCTGCTCACTCTGTCTGAGAACCTTAGCAAGAGCAGAAGGAAGTGAGTGCAACTCAGTATAAAACCTTGGGAAATGCTCTGCCTGATTTTGTTCTCCTCAACAGCTGGAAGAAAAGGGAGCAGCTTCAATGGTGGTGCTAAACTTGTGAATGCCAGGTGAGGATTAAGTAGTTCAGCTAGATGAGATTATTAGTGTACATGTGCTCTGATGCAAATAGAGAAAACCAGGTTTACCAAACTCTTCTGAAACACTGGCCTGGTTAAACAGGGTTGACCTAAGATCTGAATGCTCAAGTTTTGATGTGGCAAACCTGCTTAGCTGAGAAGGTGGCTCAGAGAGGTCCGGAATTGATGGAGTCAAGTCCAAGGAGTCCTTGCCAGTGCAAATTTTTTGAATGCTAAAACAACTCAGCTCATTAGCTTTTCCTCAATAAGAATACTAGCATGGAATTTTGTCCATTTAGACCTTCTGTCCTCTCCAGTTTCTGTTGAATTGAACTGCCAGATTCAAAAGTAATTGATGGGAAGGACAAGCAAAATGCTCAGTCATGCGCTGACACCCACAAACGCATGCAGAGAACACAATCATATAAACTCCATTTCCTTGGGAAGTAAGACTAAAACTGCAGTAAGTGTTTACATGAAACAGCAAAGCAGAGCAGCCAGGCTTTGAAAGGCTTTCAGCCAGATCCCTGTCTTCTGTAGATCAACGTGGAGGGCAACAGAGCAGTACCAATTTGCACCAATTTGGGTCACCTAGCTCTATTCTTGACTAGTCCATTGTATATCCAGTCTTCGCAAAACGAAAATGTCAGGGTTGTGAGACCAGGATCAAAGATGTGTTGGAAAGAAGGTTTTCTAGGGAATTGAAAACCCACAAGGGGTAGAGCGTGAAGGCAAAATAATATTATTTTAAAGTAATGGCTACAACATTTTCAGGAAGTTTGCTTTCCCTGGATACATCCCATTTTAAGGCATCACTGTTCAGTCTCATAAAGAATGCTATTGCTGACAAAATAACCTCCAGTTCCTTTTTTGCTCTTTCAATTACTGCATTGATCAATCTGAAATGTCTGTTTGCTTGACATGACTGAGAGTGTAAATTATCTGAAATGTGATACAGCATTGCAAGATGATTTGAACCACTCTTTGCATCTTTTTTTTTTCCTTTCTTCAGAAGGAATTATGTTGAGCCAAAAAAGAAAATTAAATGTGATTTAGGGAAGCACCTACCACTCTTATGGCCTGCTGTGTTTGTAGCATGTTCAGTGTAGCAAAAGTCAGTAATGTGGATATTGTGCAGGTTGTCTGAGCATTTATAAATTGACTTTACTGTGCAGGTGACCAAGCACTGGAACAGGTTGCCCAGAAAGAGTGTGGAGTCTCACTGGGGATATTCACAAACCATCTGGACACAATCCTGTGCCATATGCTCTGGGATGGCCCTGCTTGAGCAGGGAGGTTGGATCAGATGACCCTCTGTGGTCCTTTCCAACCTGACACACTCTGTGATTATGCAATGGCATGTTCTGCACAGGTCAAACATATCTTCTGTAATGCCAAAAACCCCCATATTAAGTTTTTCATTGACCAACAGTCTATAGCCTTTTCTCAATTTGTTCCTTCTTGCTTAATTTGCAAGAACAACACTAGAGAAATGAAGATTGTACCTACCTGGCCGGATTTTGGTCCAAGAAATCATACTTCCATGTTTGTGAATCTGGTTACTTCGTCACTGGTTATGACAAAGTACAAATTATCTTATTCCTTGCCCCACACCCAGATCAAATTCAAGGTACTTCATGTCAAGTCTCTGCACTCTGTTGTTTCCTCTACTGACAGGGTGTGTGAATAGAATCTGTCTTTCCAAGAACTGCTGGAATGTCTTCTTCTAAGGAGACATTTCATACTCTACAAAATAGTTTTCCTTCAGGAAAATTTGTAAAATAGAACTGACATCAGCTCAAAATCCAGGATCAATGCACCCTTAGACTCTTGTAGATGTTCAGGCACGTCTTCAAAACTTGGCCACTCTCTCTGCTTGATAGATAACAGTAAGTTCATGCTGAAAGTACCTCTGAGGAACTTTATGAAGTGGCTAATGGGCATCATTTCAACTGTTCCTCCTCCTGCCAACAATGCCAGCACCCTGATGCAGCATGAAACAGCCCTGTGTTGTTCAACTCTCTCTTCACTGCTGCTTCCTCATGATTCCAAGTACCCTTCCAGCATTTCCCACAAGGACACCTTGTTACCCACAGCAATTGGAATATATTTAAGTATCATTGATACTGAGGGACTCCTTGTGCAGACTGTCTCCTACCTCTCAGAGCATTTCCAAAATATCTGTCCCAGTTTTTAAAGAAAATGAAGCTGTGTGGATAGGAAAATTGTCTGCAAAGATGCAATGTTTGGCTTCTTTCCCCAGATCCAGAATGTACTATGTGTTCCTTGGATAATGGACAACGTGTTGGGTAGTTCCAGATAAGGTATCCAATAACTCTATTTTGTGTCCCCACTTTTTTTGCCCTTGTTCCAGAGAAAATTGGACAAGTGCCTGAGAAATAATTTTATTGTGTGGAGAGTTACTATGAAAACGTACTCTGCTATTTTTCATTGACCTCTAAAATGAACTCCCTAATTAAGTGCAAATGGGAAACTGACTTGGAGCAGGTTGTCTCTAATCTTGGACAAGACAGACACAGTAAAGTTTATGAACTTGATAGACTGAAGCTGCCAAAAGTCAATTTTGCTTTTCTTCCATTCACTGCACATAGAATATCTATAACATGTTGCTGAAAAAATATAGAAAAGGGGATTCCTTAGACATCTGTTTGCACTGAAAGTATTAAAAAAATGGGAAAGGCAGATGATATTCCAGATGATAAATATTTGTGCAAATTAATCTTTTATGCAGTAGCTTTTATCTTCTTTTTAAAGAATCTTTTCTTCATACTGAGTTGTGCCATTATGAAAGGAATTTCACTCATAGAAAAATAACAGTTCCTATGTGCTGTGGAACTTACTCCTCCTGAATCTACATATAGGGGAACAGTTAATAGACAAAAAGAAGACTAAAGTAGACTGCAATATGCAAATTTCAGTTCTTGGTAAAAGTGAACTTAAGTTAATGGTGAAGTTATAGGAAAATATGAGTTCATTACAAATGATATGTGTATGTATGTAGGTGGAGCTACCAGAGATTTGCCACTTCAGAAATGATGAACAAAAATTTCTGGCACTGTCTCACATGGATATGCCAGGCCAAGAGGGAAGTGATGTAAGAATAAAGAACTCACCACATGGGTGCTGTCCTACACAGTCTGAGTGATGCCAGCCCAGTATTGGAGAAACACGTGGAGTCCAAGGCTGGAAGCTAGGCTTGAGAATGCCCTAAGAGGTGGGGTAGTAAATCCTACAGGGTGCTGTGCCTCCAGGAGGTCCCTGTGAGAGCTCTACACTCATGCAAGGCACCAATGCAGTGAGCAGGTGCTGGAGCTCCTTCAGCTCAGCCTCAGTCACTGCTCTCTTTGCCATTCTTGTTTCTTCTCTGCTTATAAACTGATCACAATTTTGTGCCTCACCCTTGTTTTATGGCCTCGATCTCAAGGCTAAATCCAATTTTGTCATCCCCACAACGTTCTTTCAGCTCCTGTGCTTCACAAGGGAGAGGGCACTGCCAAGGCAGATCTGACATCGGGCCAGGGGACTACAGAGGGTTTCTCTTACTACTAAACTGTAGGGCATTTAGAGTAATGGAAAGCAAGAGGAATCCAAATACAACTGTGAAAGCTAAGATAACTGAAATATGGGCCAGAGAATTAATTTAGCTTCTGTCTGAAAATTTTCAGGGGGGTTTTTTCCAGACCTCTGGCTACAGCTATGTGGCTGTGTTTCTGGCAAAAAACAGAAGTAGCTCTGCTGATATCAGTGTGAATCTGATGGAAGATCAGGCTCAGACTCAGGAGATTTATCCATCTGTTTTATCCAAAAAGATGTAGTCATTATAATCTAAAATGTATTTTTTACCTATTCATGTACATTAAAATGCTGTTAAGTAAGAGAGATATGAAGTCTTTTCACCAACCCTCGTAGCACATCTGCTGGAAAGATCACCTTTCATCAGAAAGGAACGTTTTCTTTATGAGTGACAAAACTGCTCTGAAATCCTTATTTCCCGGGGATGTATTTTTCCCTAGGAAAAAAAAATTACTTTTGCCCCACGAGTCTTTCCTAATAAGACCTTCATTTGGCCCCTTGACTTTATTCTTCATTAGTGACTTGTCAGGCTTCTTGGGAGTAAAAATAAAGGGTCATTTTCCTCTTTTAAATTTGCAAGCAGAGACTATCTAGAAAGTGGAGTCACAAAATGCATGAGGAAACTGATGCTTTTCTCACAACAGACCTTTGTGGTAAATTACAAATTTACACCAATGCAAGTGATATGAAAAGGAGTATCTGCAGTGCTTTAGGATGAAGAAATAGGGCAAGAAATGTCAAGTGACATGAGAAGGATCATTAAGGCAGATTCTGGGGTAGGAGTTTACTCACACTCTGTACTGCAGTTGATATAAATATTTACCTCATCTTGCTTTGCATTCAAGTGTTAAGTATCCAAACATGAGTGCATATTGCATGTAGCATAACCAAGGGCTGATTTCAGAGTTTTCTGAATACAAGGAGAGCAGGGTTTCTTCTCTAAGACAGATTTACTATCTGCCATTTGGCAAAAACCTAACTTTCCACGTTTAGCACTCTCTCTCAGAAAATGCTGAATGGCCTCAATTCTCCTGGTGCCTAGCACCTTGTACCACACAGCCCTAAACCACAGTAACATGATGTGCACAACCCAAGTGGTACCTCACAAAAACACAGATGGTTCTTGCACTGCAGATCAGTAGTGGTCACACATAGGCAGGAATGAGAAGACACTGCTGTAGATGCTGCATGTAGAAACCATATCTGAATTTTACTCTGCTACAAAGCTGCTCCCTAAAACTACTTTCCATAACAAATATCATCATTTGGTCTAGCAGATCAAAACATGACATGCAAGTCCATCTGTGTCATTCAGAGCCCTTATGCTGCCCAACTTCTTAAATCTACTCTAATTTGGTTTATGTGTAGTTATTAGTACTTAGGGTTACACCACTTAAAACTTCCTTAGTACATTTCCCCTGTAAGTCAACCTTGGCTTTATTTGTCCTGACTTTGTCTTGATTTTGGCTCTATTGTGATCTTTCCCTCCAAATTTAATATAAAGGAGTTCCTCATATATATGGAACAAACACCTGCTGAAGTCCCTTGGGCATCTTGAGTCCAAGAAGAACAATAAAAATGGCTTATCTTGAATGCAAGAGTTGGTAAACTGATTTCTAGTAATAGGCAGGAGTGCATCATGATTCCAAATTGGGGTTTTCCCCAGAGTGAGCTTGAATGTGAAGTGCCATGAGAGCGTGAGAACACTTACCTAATAAACAGAGATCCCTGTGACAGTTTCTCCACTGATTTTTTCACCTCATAAATATGTCACTTTAACACCATACTTATTTTTAAGAATTTTTCTGCCAACTCTGATGAGATGGAACTATCCTGGAAGTATTTAAAGACTGAGCTAGCCTTCCATTTTTGCTTTTGTTTGAGATAAAAAATACTAGTAAAAAAATCAGGTGCCATTTTAGGCTCAGATATATTGGACCATCATGTCCTATCTTAATTTTGTCCTGAAGAGTCTGGTTCTATGGTCAAGTGCTGCCATGTGTGAGAGAAAGAGAGAGTTCCATTGGAGTTTGTCTCTGGGCTTTCAGAGCTGCAAATGCTTTGGAGAAACCGCAAGCAGTGGAATAGAAGGACTGGAAATCTGTTTCAGACTCTATTGCGTATTTCCTCTGTTGCTCTACAGGCAGACATTTAGGTCCAGGCTTTTAAAAGTCATCAATTAGGTATTTAACAAATTGATTCTGAAAGAGTGATGGTTTGTATAACAGCCAACTGCTAATGTTGCACTCCCTCAGTTCATGGCTCCTATGGGATTCTGCGTCATGCCCTATAAACACAGACTTTCTATACCAAATTAATATATTTTAAATATTTTTTTTAAATAAACGTTATCTTTTCTTCACATCATAATAAATTTAAACTTGATGCTGAACATGCATACATTATTCAAAGGAGGACAGGGATTACTGGAAGACTTCCAAATAGGAAGGGCTGAAAAGGTTGGAACTGTTCCTTTTAGAGGAGAAAGGCTAATACAAAAAAACATGAAGAAGAAATAATAATTTAAAAACTAATAGAAGGAATAAAGAATATTGGTGCTTTGCATTTCTTTATACTTCAAAAGGGCCAATTGATCATCTTCTAGCAACTGGCTAGATTGACTACCAGATTAAATGAACTTCTTGAATCCCACTGGGTATTCCTAGAGCAGACACGGAAATGTGATGTGTGATGCAGGCCAAACTAAGGTCCTACAAATGTGTTCTCAGTCATTACTCATTTTAAGGGAGTGCAACGCACTCTTAAAGATTTGTAAAGTGCTTGAGATTCTCTTATACAGGGTGTGAAAAATCCTAAGTGTGTGCAAGAGCATGTGTGTCTGCACATGCTTCTCTTAGAGGGTTTTAATTTATGGACAGAGACTTTTGCACACAAATAAACACAACCATACATAGTTTCATGTCCTCCTGAATTAATCCATCTGGCCAGATCTCAGTGTCATGGACTGGATGCATTCAGATAACGAAAGAGGAAAATAAAAGGATTAGTAAAGCAAAATGGAAAGTACAAGCTAACATGGGGGAGCTGAAAGTATCTGGAGCCAATCTATAAAATATATATTTTAGAGTGTCAGATTTTGTCCCAGTAGAAAAATTTTGTCCCATCTATCTAGCAGATCTTCTGACAGAGATCAGATCAGTGGGTTCTGTACCACATGATGGGGAAGCTTGCACACAATAACAAATAGTCCCCAGGCAGCTATCCTCTGTCTTTGCCTTGTTTTCAGTACTATCACCACAGCAGCAGTTATAATTATGTGTCATGTGGAATAATAGCTTGATCATGTCACATTTCTGTCATGCCTTGACATTGGCTTCAAAAGCAGTGATCTTCTATGCTAAATTGAAGTTTTAAACTGGGTCCTTCCCATGGGAGTAGGTATGATAAATAATGGATATTGATTTAAAAAAACAGGGGAAGGTAAAGTTCCTTAAATATTGCTAGCTTGGGAGTTCAGCCCTATGGTTAAAGAGCACTTGACAAAAGTGTTTCTATGCTTAAAACAAGCTTTTAGCAAATGAGGCAATATTTCATCAAGGTTTATTTATCATCATATTCAGTACAATTGAGTTTAGTAAAGGAGATAAATACAGAGTCTAATTGTTCAAATATCAACCAGCTGGTACACAGGCAGCCTTTTCATTGCTGCTTAAATAGCAAAATTGAGACTCCTTTTACTCACAGAAATGGCTGTGGTCACAAAAGCCATCTTACTCACTGCTTGCCAAGGGAACTCATCCCAGCCACTAGGATTTTTCTGTGCCTGTGCTGTTGTTGCCAGCAAGCTGTAGAAAAGCATCAAAAGGAAGATGTGTGACTAGAAATTGAGAATGGACTTTAAACTCCTCAAAAAGCAGCTGCTGAAGATCAAATCTGCCATCAGATGGTTGCAGATGTGAAAGCTGTCTCACCCTGTTTTTCACTCAAAGCTTTTCTCTTACATGAAATAAATGCATAGATTCAAGCAATGCAGAGCTGCAAAGTGAGGGCTTTACCTTACTCAGAAACTCACAATTTCTTCCATGTCCTTCCCCTTGCCTTTCCGCCAGATTTAATGAAGTCTCTGCCTCCTGAGCACAGTGAAATTTGACTTTGCTAATCGTGATTTTAATGCTTCCATCTTCATCCCCCTCAGTTAGGTTCCTGCTAATTTCAGCAGCACAGAATCAGGACTTCAGTGATGCCTTCTTTAAAGCCATTTTTTATATATGCTTATCTGTTAACTTCTTCTTCCTCCTCTTAGCAGCTTTTGCTGCAACAGAGAATAAATGTAAGGACAAGACTTTTAAAAGAACCGTGGTATTCTTGGTTTCACTTGCTGGTACATAAAAACTTGGGATTTTGAGTGTGGCATTGCTTTCCAGGTACAAAAACCACCTGCCATGGTCTGAGTGCACTTTATCAGGAAGATGGCTCAGTTCTCTGCTTGTGCCTGACTAGTCCAAAGGGCTTTTCTCTAGTCCAGATCAGGATCTGCAATCACTTATAAAACTGTTCAGGAAATTAAATTTCTTTTTCTCTGGAAAAAATATATACTTTTTTATTTCAGCAAAATCTGCCACAAAGACCTGAAAAAGCAGCCTACCAAGCCCTGCTGTTTCCATTACTGAAAACAAAAAAAAAACCTCCAAAAAACAAAACCATATTCAACATGCTAGCAACCTCAAGTACTGTTCCTAACACTGAGTTTGTTTGTTTTAAAGTTCTTCATTGCTAAAAATTTTCAACTAGATTTTAAACAGGACCTGCTGTTGTTGAAGGCAACAGGAGATGTGGCACAGGATCAGTCCATAAGTGATCAAAATGTGGATTTCCCCAGACAATCTCTTGTGTAGGAATAATTTACACAAAGTAACAGAAAAAAAATAAAAGAGAGAGAACATAAAAACGGCATTGAATAGCAGGCAGAAGATTTTCTCAGCATAGACATCTGTAAGTTAACAAAGTTCCAGTTTAAACAAAGCTTGTCAGAAGGAGTCTCTCCTGTTACATACTCTTTCTGGCTTCAAACAGTACAGATAAAGATGCAATACCTGTTTCTTTCCACAGCACCCAGGACAAACAGTACTGACCTTCCTCAGCATTTTCATGCATCACTATTGACCTGTTCCTCTGAAACCACTAATCCTTGACTACTTCTGAATGACATGGAATATTAAAGGAGATTTCCTCCTGAGCCCAGTAAAGAGCTTGAAATCCTTCCAACTCTGCTACCCTGCTAATCCTTAAATTATATATGTTTTTTTAATCTGGTCTAAGTGGGTGTCTCTGCTTTTAGTTCACTGACAGACATGCTTTCATTTTGGTCGCTGTTATCCTGGAATTTCTTCAGCTGTACAGTGTAAGATATCTCTGCTCATCATGTGGCTACCCTTGAAAAAAGTAGACTGACTGATTTTTTTGAAATGGGTGCTTAGAAACAGTCCTGGGGCTGTGCAAAAAGACCTCCCAGAGATTTAGGCTTCAAATAACAATTCTTTGAGTCTTCTAGAACATATCAGTCCTGGAACTTTATTTAGATTCAAATTTAGTGCCTGGATTTCACAATCTTAGTGATCTACCTGTGGCTTGCAGGGCCAATACTGAGAGACGACAGGCATTCAGTCCACTGGAAAATTGAGCCAGTTTTCTAAATCCAGCCTACAGAAATCTAATCTTAGCCAGAAGTCTGGACCATTTGTCAGCACACAACTCTTCCTTCTCCGCTCAGAAATTTTCCAGATTGCATGTATCACATTTCATTAGGGACTCCTCTCATTTTTTGAGTAGCCATTTTTTTGTTGCTGTTGTTTTTGGTTGTTTTTGTTTTTGACCAGTTCTGTCAAGAGATTTCATAAGGTAACTTCATTAAACTTAAGGAAGTTACCACACTGACAGTTTGCAGTATGTTGTGAAAGGTGTAGTGACTTGGAAAGTCTGAGTTGTTGTCAAAATGAAATGTGCTAGTGCTGTGTGTAAAAACCCACTGGCCTCGCAGGGAAAACAATGAAAATATTCAGCAAAGACACAAGCCTTCCTTTGTATTCCATTTCTCCTCTTCTATCTTTTTGCTGTGGAGACCCTCTGATAGAAAATTAAAGTTTTAGTTTTTTATTCCCTTGGTAGAGCAGAGCACAGAACTGGTCTCAATAGCAAAACAGCCAAACATGGGAGCATAACTGCTCAAAGTAGTTAAGCTTCTCTCATTTTCAAGCAATCTGAGGTGTCTAAAGGAGTTGTGTTGCATGGCAGCCTTCCTTGCAGAGTGCAAATGCTGGTCCATGCACTGATTCACTCCAGGGCCCTCATGTGCTCCTGGGGATTCCCAAGATGTCTGGATCTAAAGAAATCTATGCTAGGGCAAGCTCCTCCAGGACCCTGGTCTGTGAAAATGTTCCCTGTCAATATATCTGTTGTAAGGGGTTTCTTACATCAGATGCTTAACTTACAAGTGTTTATACTGGTTCCTACATCTAAGTGTGTTGCACGGGAATGAAAATCAGCCAGAGAAACTACCAAGGAAAAGTGGTGCTGGAATCATCTTGCCTTCCCTGTGTCCATCACCATCACTGTGGTACAGGAGCAGCTGCTGGTGAATTGTTTGCCCTTTCATGCTCCTGAAGCCAAGATAAAAGCCATTTTTCCTTAAGGGCTTGCCTTTTTCTGTACATGACTCCCTGAATCTGAGCAATGCACATTGCATGAGACTTTGCTCTTTGCATAAGACTGAGCTCTACCTGAGTGTGCCTACGAGGTATAAACTACACCAAGCTCCAGAGTTCCTCAATAAGGCAGTGACACTCCCTCTTCCAGTTTTGTGGTCGATTTGCCCATAAGAAATCCCTGGTGTTGATCTTTGTGGGAAGTGCTATAGGAGGGACCATACATGGTTCCTCAGAGGACAGTACTTCACCTTGGCTTGTACCTTGAACCTTTAAGAACAAGCTGGGAGATCCTGCAGCCAAAGAAAGGAGACAGTGCTGCAAAAGCAGCAGCTTAATTCTCCTTTCTTTCAGTCACATTGTTATCTTGCAAGGAGACTGATTAATGCCTTCAAAGCAGTGAAGCGAATGAGAAAGCATTCCTTTTTTTTAAACAAAAACAAGGTTTCTAAGTGTACAAGGTACATTGTAATGTTATACTGCATTTTGAGGGGACAAAAACCTTTCTCAGTGCAGTAGCTGATCAGGTCGGACCCTGACAAAGAGGAGCTTGCTCAGTTGACTTTTCTTCCTGAAAATTTGCCATTATTTTCCCTAACCCATATTAGAAAGTTCCTCAAGATTGTTTATGCCCAGTCTCAGCTACTCTTGTGACAGCTCTCTGGAGGTGGGGATGGTGCTGGTTGTACCCTGGGTGAACTACTGGTCCTTGCATTTTAGCCTAAATGCGCCTCTGAGAGATGAACCACTATTAAAAAACGAGTCCTTGCTGACTCCTGAAAGGAAGATTAACAGGTAGAAGTTCAGGATGACTGTGGCTGGAAACGCTTTCCCCGCCCTGCCATTACCAGACAAAGAGCAGCACAAAATCTTCAGCGATAAGGCAGTGTGTTCTGTGAAGCAGGAAGCATAAATTACACAAACATAACAGTGAACCTTCAAAAGCCAGTATTGTGAAAGACATTTGCTGACTTCAGAACACATTCTCCTTTGAATTTTTCCTCATGTCTTCAATTTGTACTCATTGTTCTTAAGAAATCCATAGAAGCAGTACCAATGAAGTTGCATCAGATGACATTAAAAACTGTAGGAGGTCAAAGCCAAATAAGCCTGTTAGAAATTAATTTTTTTTTCTTTTTCGTTGAGAAGCCAGTTATCATCTATTGATAAAGCAAGAGGGGATATTGATAAAGCATCTGAGAGAATACAGTGGTTTCCTTTCTGTTGCTACCCTGCTGCAGCTGTGACTTTAAATGCAGCAGGTGCATATGTCAGCATGGTGTCCTGCCTTTACCCCGAAGGAAACCATGAAGGAAATGTAGGTGGATGATACAGCTGTCTGTCAATTGCTGCTAATCCACTAGAGGCCATTGTGACACAGAGTAAAGGGTGCTTGGCAGAGCACTGCACTGCAGTGCTGCTCGGGCTCTCCTCTTTGCTCAGCTCAGTGATGACTCCAGGAGTTTATTTAGTGGCTATTCAAGGAGCAGCTGAAGGAGAAGTGATTCCTCTGGATGTTGGGAAATTTCCTATGTACTAGGGAGGAAATTCTGCTGAGCAAGAGCATTGACTTGTGCATGTAGTTCATGTTCCAGCAACATGGAGTGCATCTTACTGTGGCGTTTTGGACACAACGTGCAGTACTGGACAGTTATTTGAAATGTAGAAATGTTCCTGACAATTTCTTTTTTATTTACAGTGTTTTTAAAAAACGCTCAGGATTGTTGAGGAAATACTGTGATGGCAGTTAGAAATCAACTAGTTTGCACTCTCACTTGTCTGTAAAAACTGGTGAAGAAAAAGGTGATTTTTTTGAAGAAATGTGTTTCTGCTGGGATGGATGGTGAGCTGTCAGAAAATTTAAATTTGCTTGTGATGTAAAGAGAATCTTGGCAACTGGAGAAGGGGAGAAAATGAGTAAAATCAGGACACTTAAAACTGTCAGGAGGATAAGACAATAGGCAGAAAGGAAAAAAGGGCATATCCAAGGGGACAAGGCTTCTTGACATATAAGCCTGTACATCAGAGGGCAGACAAGTGATGATCTCTAACAACTCCTAGGCCAGCTGTCAGAAGAAAGACCTGGTGTATTTTGTAATTTCCATTTATCCCTGCAGCTACCTGAAGATACAGCAACAGTATTGAAATGTTTTAAGTCAGTCAACCAACTCTGGTCTTCCATTGAAGAGGGACAGTGCCAGATTGGCTAATTAACATTAGCAAGATGATTCTTCAGCTCTTTTCTGCTATATACTATATACTACAAAACACACACAGGACTTTTTTAAAAAATAAATACATGTATGAAGATATTGTTTTAGAAATCAGTATAGAAAGGTTTAACTGCATAAAAAGAAATACCAGAAGGAGAGAGACAGTGCAGTGTCATTGTGGCAAACAGATAGTTTCTTATGGTTTCAATATCATAATCTTTCTTGGGCTGGCATTTAGGGAACAGCAAGCCTAATGAGCCTTTCTCTGATCTTCCTGAGAGTGGCATAACTCAGGAACAATTCCACTGTAATCAACAAACCTGATAATCATGTAAGTTGATGTATGTGGATGTAGGCTCAGGTTCCCAGTCTCAGGAGAAATATGGAGATTGCCTTTCTTGCCTCTTTTACTTGAAGCACCTGGAAACACATTCCTGTGTGGAAAATACATCTCTGGAAAAGAGGATAGCCACTTGGATGTCTGAAGGGACTGATCCCACTTTTTTTTAAGGCAATGGCTGCTCACTGTGTGAGGGTGTTGGGAAACTTGATCAGAGAGTGGCTGTCAACATCAAGTCAAAAATTAAGGAAAGCACAGAAAACTGATTTATTACTCAAAAATTAAATTTTATATTTATAAAAGTTTACACACGTGTGTTTTCAGACAAGAATATTCCAAGGCATATGAGAAAGAGAGAGCAAAAAAGGAATGCTTGCTAGATAGGCAGGATTTTTTAAAAATAGAAATACATTAATTTAACGAATAAAGCATTGAGTGTGCACCGTAAGCCCTGTGTTTTTAAAGATTTAGAAAGCTAATATAATATGAATCCAGCCTTATAAGCCTATGTTCAAAAAATGTGAAATAATAATAACAATGTAACCTCATCCTCTGTATTTCCTCATTTCCTTAGGGCCACAGTTTCAAAAGGACTTAAAAAACATAGCAACAACACATTCCAACACTTCCCTCTGATTATGGGAAAGCACCCTGCCCTCCAAACCTAGGTAAGTGTTGACATGCTCGATACCTCCAGCCTTTTCCTCCACAGGCTGTCAGAGGAATGGGTCACATGTGTGTGTCACAGGGGTCAGGTCTTTATTTCAGCTTTTGAGCCTGCTCCAGCAGCATTGAGAATTAGGCTTGGGCTTTGTTATCTGAACAGGTTTCACAGGTTTCCACTGAAACACCGTGTGGTACTTAGCACTGCTACCAATAAGGTTTGGGGAATTGAGTTCCTCTGCAAATTTGGATATTAAACTGCCTACACAAGAGTGCATTTCCTTTTAGACTCAAAGGAACACCCCCAAGTTGGTCTTTGAAATGACCTGTGAGACCCTCATGCTGTGATAGCACCATCCCACCTTCCCAGGCAGATTCCTGTATCTGCAGGGCAGCCCTGGGCTCTTTCTGGGCTTATGGATGACCTCAAGGATCCATCAGCATGGAGCTTGCTGGAAGATGGATGGCTCAGAGAAAAGTGAGGGAAGAGTCAGACTTTGTTGGAAGTGTTCAGCAGCTTCTCCTGGGAAAGCTAGAAAAGGCCTGAATAACTGACAGGAGCAGGAGCAGGCATGGTCAGACCTCTAGTGCAAGCTCTGACTAAACTTGAAGGGTCCTGTGGACCTCAGTAAATCATAACAAAAATGCTGTCTTTCAGTAATGAGCATCTCTGCTTGTGCTGATTATTTTATTCATGATTCTTGGGGTTGTTTGGGGGGGAGGTTTGTGGCCTTGAGTAAACTGAGGCATTAGGAAGCGTTTGGTAGCTGATTTTGTGCAGATCTGGATCTGTAACAATCCTTATCACTAGACAGCTGCTTCAGAGTGCATCCAGAGAAAAAAAAAAAAAAAAGTCTTTATTTAAGGAATATAACCAAAACCACGCTTATTGCTTTGGTAGTTTGCTTTATTTGAAGATATTTGTGTCTGCTTTTCTCCTGTCTTTGAATCTTCTAGGGCAGAATCAGCTCCTTTCCAATGCCACCTTGTTCTTGAGGACTTCTGGAAATTAATTTAATTTGATCTATTCCTTAATTTTCAAAATTGGGCGATGCGAAATTATTTTGAACTGTTGTTTCATTAACTAATTTCCCTAATCCTCTGAGGGATTTGGCTGTGCTCATGATTTTGTAATAAATACTTAAAGTACTACTCTCAAACAGTCTCTCTCCAGCTAGGACAAAGCCACACCATCACCACCACCACATTCTGGTGACTTCAGCAGCACATGTTATGACAGAAATGCTTCAGTCTTGAGAGTAGCCACTTCCCTATTTTTTTTAATTGTCTCTTTGTGCCAAGAATTTTTGCCTTTCTTCTTCTTTTATACACATGAAACAAAGTTCTTCATTACATTGTGCTTCAAATCTGCATTTTCCAGTGCCTGGAAAAGACTTCTTCTCAGCCCACGCTGTAGCCTTCTGGAGTAAAACTTTTTGTATGCAGTGAAGAGTGCATCATGCTTTGGCCATAACTGGAATGTGCACAACTTGGTTTCTCAGAATGACTCAAAGAGTGGAAGCAAATAAAAAACCACAGAGATATTTGTATCTTCAATGTGCTTCAAGTAACTGCATTATTACCACAGCGCCTCTGAGGCTTCCCATTTTTGCAGATTGCACATTGTCACCACTTCCTAAATAGATGTGTTTATTTATTGAAACTCAAGGGTTTTATTTAACAGCTCATGTAAAAAACACTTCTCCTTATCCATGTCATTTAGGCCAACATCTCCAAATTTTGGTGCCCATAGCAACCCACCATAATCCTTATTAGACATGCATCATTTTTAAAGGGAACCAGCTGAAGCATTTGTGAAAATCATACTTTTGATTTCTTTGGTTGCCTGGCTTTGAAATTAGGACCTAACTCATGAGCACAGTTAAAATGTCAGGTGATATGAGACTCTCAGGCTGTGGCAGGGACTGCAATCAGAACTTTCTTATAACTATAAATACAGCATAAGCTTGAGTGAAGAGCTAGATTTCAGGTTTTGTTGCCTACAGCCAACAGATATGGAATTGAGGTGAGATTGCTGTAGGAATGCAGATTATGTGGTCATGTCTCACTGGAGGGGGAAGTTAAGGGCATGATTCCCATCAGCCTCTCCCAGGATCCCAGCACTGGCACTTAGATTTGGAAATGCTATTGTGGACATTGTTGTGTGCTCAGTCATTTAATCCCAGAGTCAGTGAAGGCAAATGCTTCAGGAGAAGTTGGGAGCTAGTTGGAGTTTTGACATGAGAAACACCAGAGATCTCTTCCCTTACAGAAGGAGATGAGTAAAAATTACTTTTTGTCTGTGAGAGAGAGCACACACTTGCTGCCATCATCTTGAATGCCATGTCACTGGTGTTGGAGGGGTAAGGCAGGCACGCAGGGGCTGGGTATGGAGGACAGCAGCTGAAAATCTGCCTGAGGTGGCTGACAGCTGCTGCATCACAGAACCACAGCACTCCTGGTATGAGCAATGAACACCAGTCATTTGGGGAAGTGGCACATTTTAGGTTCTAATTTTGCAGGTTGAAGCCCCTGCCAAGGCTACAGTGCCAGGCAAAACCACAAAATTTCAAAACGTGTCTTAAAAGCAAACCAAAAGATCAATATGCCTTTCTCATTTTCCTGGAGCATAACAGAAAACCCAGTTATTCAACAGGTGGCTTTCTGTCCATTTTAGGGAGCACTGTATAAGATCCTGATGGGCAAAAATAAACAGAGGGAAAATGAGGAATCTACTCTCATGCAGAAGGCACCTCTCTGATAGAGATCTGTGCCCTGTAAATAGATGAAGCACTGCAGACTTGCACTTCAGACCCAAGCAAAAATGCACATTAAGGACTTCCTACTTGATTTCATTGCTGCATGGGTGATAGAGTAAGTAAATACAGAACTGGCAACCTCTGTCTATTTACATAAGAGCACAACAGCAGATAAAAGCATAGTAAGTTGTGAGAGATTGGTTGGTAGCTATACTTAGATGGCCAAGATGCTAAGGGTGCTTCTATAACAAAACTGTGCTCAAGGAAACATTGGCAGATTGAAGGGAATTATAAGAGTGTATATTATTTACACAATGTAATGGTAGTTCATAATGAAAATAGGAGGCCAAATTGGAGCTCCATATGAGCGCAGCTCCATGGACCTGGCTTAGAAGTTACAAATAATTTATCTGAAGACAAATTACAATGTGTAAATTATTTGTTGTTTGCATGGATTAATGTTAATTCGCATATACACAGTTTCTTGCACTTTTCACACATTCAACAATGGAAGTTTTGCAGACAAAACCAAAAATACAGTCTCTGAGTCAGGCTGCTTCTACCACTGTGTTACTGAAATTTCTAATCATCATCTCATGACAATAGTTTCAAGGGATTTATGAAAAAGTAGCAGAGAATACACTTTTCTGTAATTTACTATTTCCTGTAATTCATCATACCATTTTTTTCCCCAAATTGCTTTGACTTTTTTTCAGGAGTATCATATATCACAGTCCAACTACTTAGTGACCCTTTTGCAGCTGATATTCTTCTGCCTTTGTGCATTGTTTATTACTGTTTCACTGCAAAGACAATTACAAAAGGTAAAGCAAGAGACAACATGGCTGGGTAGGAGAGTTGACTAGAAGGCTCCCTCTGTGAGGCTTTGTTTGGTTTACCAAAAATCCCAAAGATTTAATTAAGTACTTTGGGTGTCATGGAACTGGCAAGTGAAATTCTATAGTACAGCCTGCATAGAAAAATCAGACTAGATAGCGTGCTCCTCCTTTCTGCTTGTATGACACCTCAAATCTACTTCAAATCTATTGAAACCACCAGCAAATGTACAGCACAACCCCACCAAGTACATTTGGAATGGAGTCACCTTTAAAAAAACACGGGCAACAATGTTAAAGCAAAGCAAATAGAAAGGTGGTAACATCAAGAAGTGAATGCAAAGTAAGGAGCAATGTGAAGGCTGGCTAAGGTAGGAGTCTGCATTAACTGCTTCACCCTCAAAGTTGGTGAGTGCCACAAGCTCTCACTTTTTTTTAGTAGAAGATGAGAAATAAGAGGATATTTTCATGGGGAGGGGGTGTTGCTACACATGAATAAAAAATTAGGCACAGTTTTATGAGGACAGAAATTGCCGTCTACAGAGGACAATATGAATGTATTGAAGGCAGTGTTCCAGAGTTTTTGGATTCCCACCCATGGGTTTTGATATGCAATGTTAGTACCATTACAACTAGGCCACTTGAACATACAGATGAGGAAATACAGATTAGGGTGCAATGTTTATCATGTCTTTTTCAAATCTACTCTTTCCCTACGTATTTATGTACACTTAGAATCATTCAGCATTCCCAGCAGTTATGTGAGGAATGACTACACTCTCAGTAATCTTCCTATTGTGGCAGAAGATGATAAAATAATTAATGAGCTAGCTGGGAGCTGGAAATTTCACATTCAGTTTCCAGCACTGACACAATCTTCCTGTATGACCCTGGGTAAGTCACGCAATCTTTCTGTCACCCAGTTCCTCATCTGTGCTTTGACTACATGAAAAAATTTCTGTTTATCGCTCTGAAAAAGCATCTCTACTGTCACACCTGCCAAGTGCATCCCGATCCAGAGCACACTTACTAATGTCCCTTTGTGAGGGGAGACAGCAAAAGTCAGTCTGAGTAACCAGAACTCACCCACCCAAAGTTTTTTAGCAACTTGCAAGTACAACAAGGAACTGGAGTGGTTCTGAGCTACCCCTCTCTGAGCTCATGGCCCACTTGTGGGCGGTAACAACCTGATGAAAGTGTTACTAAGTGTATTCCTCGTTTTGTGGAAAGAAATTTGCTCTAAACTGGAGCAGTTCTAGGAAATGGGAAGTGTTGCCAGGCCTGTAGTAATTACAGTGCTTGTCAGAGGTAAGTGCAGGGGGCCAGCAGCGCAGTGCTCTGCACTCCGCTGGGTGAACCAGCGTGCTAGAGCTGTGCCACTAAAGGTCTTCTCTTCAAAAGGTCTTCTCTTTGCCCATATTAAAATGTAGATAATAAACCCAGCAGCTGGAGGAGCAATTCTAGCCTTCCTTGGGGTAACACCTTTCCACCAATCATTCTGAGGGACATCTAGAATAGAAATAAAAATACAAGAGGCCTCGACTGAAAAGGCTGCTTGGAGGTACTAACATGACATCTGAGAAAGGGAGACTCTCCTTTGTTGTCACACTTTTACATGTTGTCTCAACACCTCAGCAATAGCACAGCAGCAGTAGACACATGGACCATCCCTTCATGAAAACCATGAAATAGCAATCAACAGCACACCACTGCATTTCAAGGGCTGCTCAAACCTTTTTTCTGTATTTTTCTCTATTTTCACCTCTTCACAGATAACCAAGTACTCTTGCTGGAAAATGGCTTTTCTCCAGGATTATGTAATCCATGTAAAGTGAGCATTTTTTCTTTAGCTTTTGTCTAATATGTGGGATTGCCTGAAGGGTGTTTCCAATTTCATCACAATTCTTTTGTGTTTTGTTTGTTCTCTGAATTACCTGGAAATGTCCACAATTTTTCCTTCACTGCTGAGCTGTGACAAGTCCTGGATGTCACGTGGAGGAAGTGAGGAGCTGATCCTGCAAAGCAAAGTCACTGGGACTTGAGGGTATGCTTGAGATTTTCTTCCTTCACTGATACGACTTCCCAGAGTTATAGGATGATTGGCTCTGTGGTATTAATCTGGTTGCTTAGTCTTTATCTTCACCCCATGACCTAAGCCTGCTGATGTACACAGCCGTCTCAGAAGACCAGTGATATCTACTTAAATGTTTACATTAATTTAACATCTAAATCTGTATTTATTTTCAACTTATGTTGAAATTTTTTAAAAAATTATGATAATATAGTTGTCCTTATCTTTCTTTTTGTTGCCTTATCTCTTTGTTACTATCATTAATAACTTCTCGTTATTGATAGTGAGAGTCATATGAGTGACTGAATTTCAAAAGGATTCCTTTCACATGCACCCTAGAATCCCTCTGTTAGTATTGTCCCCCTTTTTCCAGAGATGCCTACAACAGTTCTGTTTTTCTTTTGCTTTTAAGTTTTCCCTATCCATAAGGGAGCCTTATCCACCTCTTGGTGCAATGGGCTATGTTTGCAGCACATCTTTAAATCCAAGAACCTCCATTCCATGTCTAGCCAAAACCCTAGGAGAGTCTCTAGCACAGATGAACTCCTGGGAGCAATATTTTACTGACAGAAGGGCATGTCATACCTAGAGAGATGACTCTGACTTATTGCACTGGACGATAATTGTCTGCACCCGTAAATGCCTGTGAAGGCCTTGAAGAGGCATCCTGCTAACTCATGAGGGGCAGTTGCTATTCTGTCAGCATGTGAGAGCTCCAAAATAAAAACACCAGACATATGCTTTTTCAATGTCCTCGGAACTTCAAGGGGTGAACACATTCATTTCCGCTCATTTTGCATCCATCTGATTGCTTTTAAACAGAGCAAGGATCAAATCTTTCCAACACTGATACCTATGGCAAGCCTCCCTCTGACTTCCACGAGACGGGAATTTGGCTCTCAAGAATGAGTGTCTGGGGAGGATGCATTGAAATAAATGGTAATTGTCAAAGCACATTGGAATTTAGAGCACATTTGTTGCAAAGATAGAAGTTCGCTGGGGTATCTGATTGTCAGAGTCAATTTTATTTTCCTTACTGCACACATGCACATATTTGAACCTTGTCATGCTGCAAAGGGAAATACCTCATTAGATTTCACTAGGGTTTCTTCAGAGTTGTTTATAACTACAGTCAATAAAGATATTTTTGTTTAATAAATGAAATACTGGAAAGGCCTGTTCTATCAGGAAATCGAAGGAAGTGCATTTATCCCTGGTAAAGATGAAGCTCTATTTTATAGGGTGCAGAAAGCCTGCAATGTGTATTATTTTTCAAATAGTTGAAAGATTTATAGTCGTAAATGGTTTCTTTAAATGTTTTTTTTTTCAGACTCTTGATCATATTAACTGCAACAAAGCAAATGTTGCAAATAAAAACAAGAGTAAACCACGGGCATTTCTACATTCTGTATTTTCAATTATGATTTTAGCAGAAATGAATCACTTGTCCTTTTTTCATTTGGAAACAGTTTTACTTCCCTTTTCCCCACTGGACATATAATTTTGATTTATAAACACAGCAATCTGGAGCAAAGGGAAGTTTTAAGCACTGTACATAGTCCTGCTGAGGCCTAGAATTATTTTGCTTAGAATTTTTATCTTCCTTCTTTATATTTTCAGGTCAATTTTAGCTTTCCACTTTAGAGATGAAAAACATGGTTGCAGATGACATTGTTTGCCCATTTCAAATTCACACAGGCCTAAGGCTACATCTTGCATGCAAGGCCCCATTTTATAAACATGGTGACGGGTTCTTCCAGTCAAAATGTGCTTTTAACTGGGATAAACCTGTCTCCCCATGTTAAGACTTATAAATCTTCTCCACAGGGCTATTTACAATCCAGCTACTGCATGCTTACTTTATTGACTCTGAATGAATAAATCAGTTTTCCACATCACCCCATTCTCTTTGCTGATGTTTTGATTTGGTGTCTATCCAAAAGTCTCTGATCATAGACACTTGATTATAAAACCATCTCTCGCACTGAAAACTATTTAAGGAACAAGCGATGGAATTAACTTCTTTTAGATATTGTTTTACACTGCACATTTGAACTTGGGGATATACATTTTTCATAGGGCTCATTTCTGCTGGGCAGAACACTCTGATAAGACTGCAGAAGCCAAGAAATTAAATGAGGGGTTTTTTTTTCATCATTCACTGCTTGGCTTGAGCTTCCACAATACAAAATCTGTGTCTTTAACTCAGCTGGGGCTCTTTGAGTGTATGCAGGTGTCTCTCCCCTTTAAAGATTTTTTAAACCTTTAAAAGATTTTCATTGCTTTGTTTTGATGAAATTGGAGGTTTTTTTCTTGCTGCACCACTCAGGTGGAATTTTGCTGAACTATGGAAGAAAAAAGGATTGGCCATCAGAGATTTACAGTAAGGTTTTCTTTCCAACTAGGAAATCTAGAAAAGTATTTCTATTCAGAACTTAGGCTTGAAATTTGAAAATCCTTTGTATAAAGGCTGTGGGAGATCCCTAGGGAAACATTTCATATACTAAGATCAGAGACTGGCTTGTGTCTCAGCAGTAGAATCTGTCATTTTCTCCTCTAAATCTAGGAAGAAAGGGATTGACATGAACATTTCTAGATTCCACTAGAATCTAATACTTTTTTTGAACTCTGGGTGGAACTAAAAACTAGAGGGAGCCTGCAGAGCACAAGCAGCATCTAGTGATGGAAATAACATGAAGACCAGCCTGGCAAGGCATTTGATTTCACAGGAAAAAAGCCCCTGAGACTGGAGCATGGAGGAGTTCTAACCCTTTCCTGAATTGCCTCAGTGAGGAGAACAGTTGAACTACAGTCTCACTATGTAATTTGGTGGTGGTTTATTCAAAAGAGAAGTGAGGACAAATTCACTCACTTAAGATCTCAGTTGTCTTCTTTTTCTCCCCACTGGCTTTATAAAACAATGACAAGGCACTTAGAGAGACAGTATAAATCAGATAAATCTGGGCCTCTCTTTTGCTTACAATATTTTCCTACAACAGCTGTTAACAAACATCACCAAGGCACCAATAACACAGCTAAAAAAGCTAAAAAACAAGCCAGAGAAAGTCCAGCAATTCTCCATTGTAGAGAAAAACAAGAAAATTCAAATTTTGAGGCATATTATCTCTCTGGGACTATTTCAGATGAGAAAATGTGGTCTGGAACAAGATAACAGAACATTAAAACCTCAAAGAGCAGTAACAGACAAGAGATTAACTAAAACACCTCCTAAAAATAAAGGATTTGACTTTGTCCCAGAAAGCACTGACACCAGCATATGACCTATCACAGAGACAGGGAGATAGAGTGCAGAAAGATAGTGGGGATACAGAAAGAACGATGATACCACAAGTAAAACAACAGTTATGAGGAAAGCTGAAGACAAATGGCAAGACAGCAACAGCAACAGATGTTTTCCCTTAAGGTCATAAATGAAAACAGAAATCTTTATGCACAGGAGCTTTTCCGGAGAAATATGTCTGTATGAGAGCATGAAACACTAGTGAAAGAGAAACAGAGCACAAAACACCAAGAATAAAAGCAAAGCAGAGTCCTCTTTTTGCAAGGAGAATCAGGGCAGATGCCCAGGTAGCTGGTGATGAGCTGTTGTTGGAGGAGCAAGGATCTCATCTCTTCCCACCAAGATGATAGGAATGGACCCACAGTGCTGGGTTCTGGTAATATCTGGATGATTTGCTGCCCAGGGTGCCTGGCACAAGATTTGGCCTGAGGTTCTGGTGCCAGGGAGAGGAAGGAGAGCCCTGCTGATTTGAATGGGCTGTGCAGAGAGCAGGGATGGTACAAGGGCAGAAAGCTGTGCCCCCTCACCAGGAGGCTGCCAGCTAAAGCTGTCCTGGCCACATTCGTGCTGTGCTGCTGGCATTCCTGGGTGGCCTCTGGGCTGCAGTCCAGGCTGTGAGGTGCCCTGTGGAAGTCACAACAAGTTGTATCTGAAGTGCCAGAGCACAGGCTGGGCTCAAGGGAATGCTGGAAGATGTATTATCCCATTGTAGCAAGCAACACACTGCGGGCAGCTGTGGCCTGAGCACATCCACAACCCTGACTTTACACACAGTCCTCTGCTCTTTATTTTTTCCCTACAACACCCACGTTTGTTCTCTGCTCAAGAAGAATGCAGGGAAAAGTGCTTTCTCAGACCACCTCTGGCTCAAGACTGACATTATCAGTTTGGAATATTCGCAGGGCTATTGGGTGTCCGGAAGAGGTAATGGCTGAGATCTGAGTGTACCATTCGAGCCTAAACCAAACACCTCCCCAGATTTTGCTCAGACTATCAGGAAAGGTAATTTAGCACCTGGGAAGATAGGGTTTGGAGCTTGTACTTGGCACGCCAGACAGCCATCTCAGAATGGACCTACCAGATGAGATACTGTGTCACCAAAAAAAGTTTGCGGAGGTGTTAAGTGCAAAAGCATTCCTGAACCAATCGAATATAAAAAACACAAAAAAACTCCAACACTTTTGCCAGGAAAGAATAGTTTCTGTGTGTTTTTCAAAATACTGTTTGCACAAGTAGTCAGAAAAGAAGGGAAACAGGAATAACAAGGAGTACCACTGTGATTTTCACAGTACTGATAAACTTGGTGCACATGCAGAGGAGCTCTGGAACCCATCTGGTTGTACAGTCGGTGCAGGGTGTGCTCTGCTGGCTCATGGACATACCTGCCAGTAGCAGAGCTACCAGAGCTTTCTGCTACACAGCCTGACTGACTGTCAGTGGAAAAAAGAGTATTTGCACGTGTGTACGTGAGTTTGGATCACTGAATGAGGTGATGGATGCAATTTCAATGAACCTAAAGGACTTATGAGCACGTGCCCCATTTTTATAAGTGACTCCTTGTTGTGGATTCAACACAATGCCATGGCAACACCATGAAGAAGTTGCCATTCCTCAGCCAAAGCACTATAACCACCTTGGAATGCTTGAGCTGAGAGCTCACCCTACTCGTGTGGTGTAACTAACCTCAGGATAGCCCCATCACAGTCTCAGTGCACAGGCAGCTTGTCAAGGGGTGGGTGGTAAGTTGTTTTGTTGCCATAGCTCATCTCTGTATGCCAGCACATAGTGTCCTGCTTTGGTTCTACACTCATTTTTTGAGAGGATTCCTAAATTACTTAAATAACTTCTGGATTCTCGGGGAAAAAAAAAAAAAAGAATATAAAAAAGCTAAATGCTCACAGTTTGAATCAACAGGAGAGCTGACCATGAGCAGATTTGTGAAACATTATAGCCCTGTTATTGTGGGTTTCCAATTGCAGAACCAGGAATAAAACTGACACAAGATATAATCAAAGAAGAAGTAAAAGCCTGGAAAAGAAATAATGTTAGCCAACATTGTTTTATGAACATCAGTCTCCTTGGACAGATCTGATTACATCCTCTGGTGAGATTATAACTCACTTGATAAAAATGACTACATAAATATAAGAGACATTTTAAGGCTTTTGACTACTACTGCATGATATTTAGGCTTTCAAAAATTACACAATATAATAGAGCATGTGATGTACTGAATGCTGTAAAGAGCCAAATAAACATCAGGGCCCTAAAAACAGTCACCATCAAGGGCATGGGCAATGAGGTGGGGTGCTCTAAAATCCTCTTTTTTTGAATGGTCAGAAGTGGCTGACTGCTAAAATCTTTGTGTTTCAGGAAAGAAAAACTAGCCAGGTGTTTATACAGCCTATTAAATATCTGCAAAAATATCACCCACCCACCCCAAATTCATTATCCTACAATGGCAATTAAACTATCCCTTGGATATTTCTAAATTAATAGTTTTGGGAATTCAGTTTCTCAAACAAAAAAAAAAAAAAAAAAAG
>VXBI01011711.1:303735-360341 GCA_013397375.1 Toxostoma redivivum
AAAAAAAAAAAGAAAAGCCGTGCTAGTTTGAGGAATAAATATTAAAGGATGCAAACTGGTTTGTGTTTGGTTCCTAGAGCCATTCTTTCGATCTGAATTTCTGGAATTCAAATGTCAAATTCAAATTTGAAAACCATTCTGCAAAAATGCCTTCCTTGCCTCTTGCACTGATGCTCCCTAGTTTTTCTTCAGTGTTTCACAGTTAGCAGCCTTCTCAGTTTAATATGCTTTTTTTATGAGACATGAAGAAAATTTCTGTATGAATTTTGCATAACCTGTGAATCATGAGGTTCTTTCATAATATTTATTGTTGCTTACAACAAAATGAAAAGGTTTTTTTTGGAGGAAGGCATGAGGCACCTTGTGTTTTAATTTTAAAATAGCAAAAGTTCCCTTCCATTGGAGAGGGTAAGTCACAGTACCATTGTGAAAATTCTGAGAATGAGTATAAACAAAAGTGAAAAAGATCAGAGTATTTCCAGCAGACATTATGTAGCAAACTAAAGACAGCAATTTTCTAAAAGTGAAAAAAAAAAAAATCCTGGGAAAGTTTTTCAGTGTTTTCTGGAGCTATTTTTACTCATCATCTCTGTAGCAGAAATGGTTTCATAATGTGTTGTGCTAATGTAGTATAGATGACATGTAATTCATTGGTTAATATTGTTCCTTCTTGTTGTGCTCAGTGCATCTTTAACCAGATTTTATGGTAAGTTTAAACCAGGAAATCTGTGTAACAGAGACAAAAATATTTACAGATAACTAAAAAGTAGCTGTATAAAAATCGTTCTTTGTAGCCCAAATCTTATAGAGAGTGCACATTTCATAGACATTTTTAGGGAAAGGACCAAACAAGTCCTGGTATACCTCAAAAGAGAATTGAGCAAACCCACTTGGACCAGCAGAGAAACTTCACATTCCCTCACTGATGCCCACAGCACGGATGCAACACCTCACACTGACTAGAATTCAATATGAGAGCCAAACCTTCCTCTGTGCAACTGCTGCTGGAGTTCTAAAGAGTTTCTGCTTTCCCTCTCACATCCCTATGAGGTAACCACATGCCCTTGCTACTGTTGTCCTGTAACTGCCTTGAAAAAGAAAACAAAATAGAAAAGGAAAAAAAAAGTATCAGAAATCCCCTAACTAATTTTAACAGCTAGGGAGCTGGCAAGCAGAAGTGTATGTGCTGTAGAACTGAAACAGGTGTGGTTTGAGCATTTTCCACATTTGGTTTTGGCAAAAACATGAACAGAGGGTATTAATTCCTCCACGCTGATAATGGGGTCTTGGAATCCGTTATCTGAAATAAAAATTCTTGGCAGAATTCCTCATGTACTCAAATGTGCAAGAAAAACTGAAAATTATTTTTTTTTCATTAGGAACCAGTAATAAATGCATAATTTTTTATTTGTGTGTGAATTTTACTGAAGCATTTTTTATTTAGAGTGAGTTACATGTGTAGACATCCCCACACCTCTCCTAAAAGAGTGAGCTAGATCCCCCTCTCAAACAAATTCCCCCTGATGGATTTGCATCTCTGTGCATATGTACATGTGCTTGCATACCTGCTCATACTCTGTGGGGCTCCACTAGGTTTGCTGCACTCACACAATAAAAATAATCTATTGTCACCAGCATCTCTCTGCAAATATAAGAAGAGTAAGATGTCAGGTGTCCCTAATTTTGGGAGAGACTGCAGCTGGCAGGGCACAAGATTTAACACATGAAGTGAATGAATGGCTTGTTTGGTGTTATGTGTGACAAATTCCACCTTTCTCTTATTCTCCATTCCTTCTGTTCTGCACAAGCCTCCTAATCCTGGGGAGACACAAAATCTTTGTCAAGGAATTCTGTGGCATTTATGCCACCTGTGGATGGTATAGATCATGCGCTAAATACTGTGATAATAGTATCCCACATATTTCTGCTCAGTGGAGAGCACAGTTTACAGCTTTTCTCAAAACTCCTCCAAAGACCCCCTCAATGCTCATTGCTTCCAAAATGCAGAGAGTGATTTGGCTACTAATAATAGATGAATGATGCTCACAAGCCTGCCTGCAGCACTGCAGTATGAGGGAAGCCTGCACTGGAAAACCTGCAGCTGGCTCTCAGAATGGGGATTAGATTTTCCCCTTATTATGTGTCTTTGCTCTTTGGCCCTTAATCAGCTCACTGTTGAGCTCCCCCACTCTCAGTGTCACCACAAACCTCAGCATATCTGTTGAAGTTGCTGCCAGGGTTTATAGAAGGCACTGGTTTGTGTTTTACCCAGGTGAGGAAGGCACTGTCAGAGATCCCCCCAGCCTGGGTGCCCTGCTCACCAGACCATTGGTTATACGAGCAAGGCTTGCTTTGGCTGTTTTAAAAGAAGAAAAATTGGTCCATTTCTCTTAGGAAAGACAAGGTTTGTGGCTGGGTCTCAGATGGACAGACAGCCTCTGTGCCAGGCCAAGGCAAGGTTTCTCTGCAGGGTCTGTGATCTGTGTGTGGCCTTTCATCAAAGCTGGGGCTTTAGGGCTCACAGAAACCAGTCAAAGCAGCCGGATGTTCGTAGATTTACAGATACTCAAGAAACATGGTTCTTCAGACCTAAACTATGTTTCAGTGGTTTCTTCCTGTTAGATTTTTCTGTAAGGAGAAATAATACAACAGTAGTAAATTATCTCTGGGGTTTGGGGTTTAGAGTTTTTTTTCTATTTCACCAGTCATTCCTTGGTAAAAAGGATCATGTAGTTTCAATAGTTTCAAATTGAAGTTTATACTCAATATTATGTTTATCCCAACCTGAAGTCTGAATATTTGAGGCATGAATTTTGTATCCCAATACATGTCATGACTCTAAGTGCTCTATAAACATTACTTTCCCATTCTGTTTGAGACCAAACTTCTCAGTTCATTTTTGGAGTTCTTGAAACCCTCACATTGCAGCTCTCATTTTTCAGCAGGATCTTTCATTGTTTTCCTAGCCCCTTTCAGGTCTTCAGCTTCTTAGCATCTTTTCCACAGTTTGGTTAATTAAATGCTCTTTAGTTTTTTGCCTTTGGTTTTCCGTTGATTTTGCTGTGCTTGCTTTGGTTGCTCCGGTGGCAGCATTCTCCTCACTGGCTGAATCCACCTCTGTCAACACAACAATCCCTGTCAATCACCTACACCCAAACTCGGCTTCTTGGTAGCAAATCCTGTAGGAAAAGCCAATGGCAAACGTGGGGAATTCTCAATGAAAAGCTAAACCACATTTGTTTCTGCACGTACAGGCTTCAGCAACCTTTTCAATTCAGCAGCCGAGCAGAATGCCCTGGAAAGCCCGTTATCCAGAGATGGCCAAAGGATAGGGCTTATTCAAAGGCAGTGCTCAGGAAGGGTGGGGTAATGCCAAAGGCCCAACGTGGTGCTTTGCAGCTCTGAAATCCCAGCAGTTTTTGCCAGCTGCAGCGGGACTCGGCTGTGTGGGCGCCAAGCCGCGGGGCCACACACAGCCTCCATGGCTCAGCACCCACACAGCCAGCGCTGTCCTGAAAAAAGGGAAAAAAATCCAACGTGCTGAATCAGACTCCCAGAGCCTGACCAAAAAACAGGCACATGAACTACAGTTTTTTTTACAGCAACTCTGGTTGGGAGCAGAGATGTTGTAGAAAAGCTGGAGAAGAGGGGAAATATTCCTAGTGTTAAAAGCAAGCCGGAGTTCACGGCGTTTGACCACAATAGTTTTCTTGGCTGCTATGGTTCCATGACTGATTTAAGAGGGTTTAAGGTTAATAAACCATAGTTGCATATTATTATCTGTGCTGCTCTTGCACTCTTGCTAGTAATGCCATTTATTCATAGATTTATGATGATCACCATAGTACTATAGAGATTATGTGTTTTTAAGGAACATTTGCTGGTTGAGGGAAAAAATTAGATGGGAGAGAAAGAGGGACTTGATCTAATCTTTAGTGCTCCTACATTCAGGCTATAAAAGTCATTGGTCCATAACTTGGCCTCAAACTCAGAATGCAACAAAAAAAAAAAAACAACCACTAAATCTGCTCCACACCTAACCTGCATAAACATAAATTTAAATGTATCAAAAATCATTGCTGGTCTCAACACAACTGACTGATGAGTGGGTCACAAATAGTACAGAGAAGAAGAAGAAAAAGCAACATCAAAACATTGTGCCTTGAAAAAAGAGGCAGTCTTTGACTTTAATAGATTTCACAAACTGATTTCTTTTTAGAGGAAAAATTAGGATCTTTTTTCTTTTCGTCTTTCATTGCTTCAATACTTTAAAACCATACTGTAAAAAACTAAAGGATATTAATCTGTCATAAAAAGCTTAACACACCATGATATAAATGGCAGGAAAATTATATATAACATTGTTAAACCACAGAGTAATTATTAATTATTAAAGCCTTAGTTCCAAAAAATTCTAAAGGAGTTTTCCTGCTTTCTGTTAGTTCAGGAAGAGAAAAAGTCGGAAAGAAAGAAAGAAAAGCCTATAGTCCGTTTCCAGTCTCTCTTGCTTTCTGAGCTGAACTCTGCATACAAATCTATATTTGTAAGACACCCTCATCTACCAGTTAATCAAAGCCCTGGAAATTCAAGGAAACCTGTGTTTATGGAAATCTGGCATTTCTGTAAAGTTTTGAATGAGAGCTAAATAGAGCAGTTCATCTCATTGAAACTAATGGCTTCTGCCAAGTGGTTTTGCAGCACTGGGTCTTCTGGCACAGTCAGCATTTAGGAATTCATTTATGAGCTGGGTTAGCTGGAGACTCTGGAATTCAAATTTATGTCTAAGACTTAGTGGTTTATTCCTGATAGGTCTCTGTAAAGAAATTGTAATCAATTTACCAAACTCAAACTTTGTAATATGCAGAATCAAAAGCTGGACTTTTTATTCATGATTTAGGGCTTGAGATTTTTTCCCCCCCTTTCCCCAGAGGACAATTGTAAACTGTACACATGTATATTGTGTCACTGAAGGGGGCTGTTTAATCACCCATTCATACTTGCTTTTGAAAAATCTTTGTCCCTGTGCTCTTGACTTCCTACAGGCCTGATCCTGCTCCCGCTGCATTTTCCTGCAGAGGAACAGAATCTTGCTTCAGATGAATTCACATTTGCACATAAAAAGCAGAGAAATGTGTGGCTTGTCACACGAGTTGATTTTATTTCAATCAGCATTTGCATGAACATGCAGTCAGGCTCTATTAAACACTTGTTTGATTTGCTTTAAAAAAAATATATGTCTCCAGGAGCTGGCCAGCATATTTGAATATTGGCTTTTTTTCTGAGTCATAAAAACCTAGACATTTTTAGCAAGCAATGAACAAGAATTGCTCTGCACTTTCAATGCAACTATAAATTTGCTCCTTTTTTCCCCTTTTAGAACTCCTTTGAAGAACTCATTGAATAAATTAACAACTTGGAAAGCTGCCTGCCGTTTCTGTTGGCTTTGAGTTTCAGGGAGTTTCTTGGTAAACAAAAGTCAATGGATTCAAACAGTAACAAAGTAATTTAAATGATTAATCAAGTGTTAAAACTAGCTTAACCTCTCCTGTTTTACAAACTCTCTATCACCCTCACTAAACTAATAGAGGAGTAAGACACCCATCTGGAAATCTCATCTGAAATATTAGATTGAGAATCAAAAATTCAGCCAAGCAGTGTGGTTTGTAGGGATATCCTGGCGGATAATAAATTGCATTAATCTTACTTAAATTTTCCATCTAAATCATGTCTTGAGACTGTATTGCGCTGAGGGGAATGTGCCTAGCTTTGAATGCATTGTGCTACTGAAAAGGTTATTAAAAGGGGAAAAAAACAGATAATGACTCTCCTTGTTTTTCTTCTGACTACTTTTTTCCATATTGAGGAACCTATGTTAAATATTCTGGCACTAATGAAGAAAGTCTGCTTTCTCCTGCCAGTGCTTATGTTTTCTAACAGAAGATAAGAAATTCACATATTCAGAACACTTGAGGCAATTTTTTTTTTCCGACCAGAAATTATATGCATGGATAAAAATAACCCCAGAATTTTCCCAGCATCATCAGAGCTAAGTATTTTCCTCATCCCGCTCATTCAGAAGAATTTCACTTTTCCAGTTACACAGAGTATGAAAACAATATTGAAAAAGCTCCCCCAGGATTTTCATCAACTTGCAAATCTGAAAAAGTCCAAAGGTTATGAAGTTCTACCCACCTCTTCTGCCCCTGCCCACACCAGTGTCATTTTCTAAGTCTTAAATTAAATAAAAGAGGTTGTAATGAAGAGTTGTTTAAAAGCACAACCCCTTGGAAGCTGGAAGCAGTGCTGTTTAGCCATGCCAGTGGATGGGAAGCAGAGCTCCACAGGCAGAAGTATTGCTCCACTTGGTGCATTTGTCCTCAAAAGAGAAGGAGGAGACCACACTGATGTCCCGGGTGTACACAGGCACAGCTGGTCCTGCAGTGGGCAGGAATGATCCCAGGGATCCTGCTCAACTCCAGCAACGGTAGAGGGATGCTGCCAGCATGTTATTGAGGGGACCAAATGGGCTGGTGTCCAGGGAAGGCTGCTTCCACCAGGCTCTGATATTTTCCTGAGGTCCTTACTCAGCTAAAGGATGAGGGAATACACCCTGAGGAGGAAACTGCTGCCAGCTGGCACCAGAAAAGCTGTAGTTGTGCCGTAGGTGTGGGACACAGTCAAGGTCGTGTCTCTGTCTGGGGAGGCAGGAAGGGAAAGAGAGATGACGGAAGCCATAAGTCCACAGATATCAGCAGGATGGGGTTAACATGCTGGTTAGAAGAGGCAGCAGTGTGGCTGTTGCCAGAGCTGTCCACAGAAAGATGTGACTCTCACCAAACACATCAGGAACCACATAATTCAGGCCCAGGAGGAGGTTTCATTCCAAAGAGTGTTACACAATGCTATGCAGCGTCATTATGATGCACAACTTCGTTCCCTTCCTGTGAAAATTTGACCTGGAAGCCCTGAAATTTTTTGTGTCAGTATTTCAACCCAAATCCCAAGTGTTAGAGCACTGTTGGAGTAGGTGTGTGCCAGGGTGGTCTGAAATGAGAGAGGGCAATGGTCCCTCTGGTTTCCTCAGGACTCTCCTGGCTGGACGTTCAATGTGTACAGTCAAGCAGGGACTGAGTGGATGGAAACACATTTGTTCTCTCCCTACCCATGCCCCAGCTCAACTCCTTCCAGAGTGCCTGCAGCCCTGGGCTGACCAGCTGTGCAAGAAGGGGACAGGGGTAGTTCCTCCTGAAAATGTGACTCCTGCTGTTTGTCCCACCATGGGAACTGAGGTGCTTGCCTGCTTTTGCAAATGCTGTCAGCTCTGCAAATGCTGCAGTCATCACAACAAAGGTCTGCTGGTTCTTTGAAGCCCCACAAGAATCCTCCAAAAAATGTTTTTCCCTCTTTCTGCAGCATCAAAAGCCCAAGTAAGTCAAATCTATTTTCCATGCAAATTGTTTTTGCACAACTAGGAAAATACTGAACCAGCAAATTCTTCTTGGGAAACAAATTCCCATTAAAATCGATGAGACAAGCTTCCCACTTGTTTCTATGGTGTTTTGTTATATATTAAACAGCCTTATGAAATGAAAATATTCCAGTTGTATTTAGAAGTATCACCACTTTAATATGCTGCTGCTAAATCACAAATCAAGCATAAAAATGAGTCATCTGAGCCCAAAGTTTGTGCATTTCCTTACACAGTTGTTGTGATCAGCTCTGCACTGACTTTTTAAACTCTGGTAAATCAAAATTAAAGCTATGCATCAGAGGTAGTAAATAGTTTCAAGGCACCTGAAGAGCCTTAATTCTTCCCTGAAGTCCAGGCACATGGAAAGGGAAAAGGACATTTTTAGAAAGCAATGAGGCTTTTAATATCAATCCGTTCTCATTTAAGGTCATAAACTCTGAAATAGCAATCTGACTTGATTTCAGAGAGGATTAATGTTGCCTGGGTGGTTTTGCCCTTCTTTTTTTTTTTCCTTCATGCATTTGGGTTTGCTGTGAGTGTAGTCTTGACTGGCGTTTATAATGCTTGAGTTAAGGTATGACCACTTTGGGCTTTTTATCCTTTGAATAGGGATTCATGTTCTCAGTCTTGGCTTCATTTTAATGTAAGGTTTTGTTCTTCCTGTCTGGGAATGTATTATAGGTATATCCTTGAAAAGTTGGTCTAAGTCTGAGGTTTTCAAAAAAATTCAGCCAATTCCAATTGAGAATTTTAATTTATCCCATTGTGAATAATGCTGTGGGTTTGATCCCATAGTCACATCATCTCCAAGCTTGTATTTGGCATTGAGAATTACCTTTTTTTGTAAGTCCAGGAAGAGCAACAGGAATACTTTCCTTACCCGAATCTGCTGCATCTTGAACTTAGGGGTGTAGTGCTGATGTGCAGACAAGACCTTTTCCCAGCATGGGGAGTTCCTGCTCCTTTCCATCCCCTGGGAATCACATATGGATGGGGTAAAACTGGGGTGCATACCAGGAGCTCAGATCTGCCATCTCCCACAGCACAGGGCTGCTCTTGCATCTCGTGGTGTGGATAACAAAGCTCCCATTTATCCCTGGGCCCCAGAAACAGCTTCATCCAGGCCTAAATTGCTCATCTGTTTTTAATGCCAAAAGCAATTTGTTTTCTTTATGGACAGTGTGGTTGCAAAGCCATGTTTTTTAAGATTAAACTTCTTTCATCTGGACAATGGCAGCAAGAACAACAACAGAGAAAAAATTATTTTCAAAATAACGAAGAATTCAAGATACTCCATTTTTTTAATAGAAAAAAGTAATTACATCCAGGCATCCAGGCTGACTGCAAATGCCAAGTTTGTGCTTGACGCTGTTTTAACTGGTTGAAATATTATTTCTAAACAAACAGAGTTTAAAATGGAAATTCTGATGGAACTTTGACTGTACTGCTGTTACTATCATGTTAAATCATTGCTATCGTCCTAGTGGTGTCAGTGCATAGCTGCAGTTGCTTGCAGGATAATGAAAGCTCCAGCCCAAAAAGCTCAGCTTCTCATATAAACTTCAGTGTATCCAACTAGAGAAGAATTACACCCTGCCAACGTTTTAACATGAAGTCATACCAGATTTGTTATAATAAACAAGTTAATAAATGTAGCCCCTCTCCTAAATCATTTTCATGCTGTACAGCTATTTGAGGAACTCTGGCTTATTTTTAGTACCCACACCTTATCTAGGGTGTTCATCACAGCAGCAATACTTGCTGCAGTGATTTAATGGGCTGCTGTCCGCACTGACTTTAATTCCTTGTTTTGGTGGAATTTTTTATTAGAACCCTTCAACTGGTTGGCTGTTTTTTATTTTGGCTTTTTTTTTTTTTTCAGTTGTCAGCTTTTTCACAAAAGCTTCAGCAAATTATAAGTGGTTAGATATGGTTTATATAATTTATTTGGGTTTTAGCACGTTTATAAACCATGGAATTAGCTCAGTGAAAGGGTGATTATGGTAATAAAACTGCACCATGCAGAGCTGGACTTTCCTAACTGAGAAGACTTTTTCTTTCTCACTTGGACTGGCCAAAATTTTCTTAATTTTAAGAAAATTAAGTTCACATTCTTCTCATGTACTGCTACGATGTAGCATCTATCACAAATACATATGATGGTGTCCTCCAGCTCCTGCATATGTTATTCACACAAACAATTGGTAGGAATGATATCTGGTTTCTCCTGAGAGACCATTAAACTGGACCTAGCCTTTGAGAAGGACTCCACAAAAAAGGACAAAAAGCAAAGTTTCAGCTCTCCCAGTGATGCCTGTTGGCAACCCAGAGCCCTACTGACCTGGACAAGAAAATTGGGATGCACCTCTGGCACACAAACCTACCACTCCTACAGAGACCGTGGTGCTACACCACCTTCAGCATCCTCTTCTGACACCTCAACCGTGAAATAATAATTTTTTTGCATATGCATGAAAAACAAATTAATGTTATATACTCAAAATTCTGTGCAAGCATCAAATTTTAAAACTATCTGTAGGTTTAGGCAGTTCTTTACCTATAACAGTCAAATTACACTGTCTACCTTGGTCCTTCCTGGCACCTTTAAAATCCATCAGGACCAGAGGATGCCTCCTGGCATGGCTGCTCTAGGTAAAGCCAAAAGAGAAGAAACACACCAGCCTTAAAGTGAATACCTGCTGCAATCCATCCTGCTCTGAGTGCTGCTGCAAGCATGTGCAGCTACCCATCCTGCTCTGCACAGTGGAGAGTTAAGGTGCTTCTGGTGCAAACTCATCATTTGAAGTGGAATGCTGACAGGGAATTATTTATGGGAAGCTGTGCCTGAGGAATATGTGCATATAATGCAGCACACTGAAGAACACATACCCCCCAGTCAGAGTGCAAAATCATCCAACAGACTTCTTGCAATGCTGGCTTTTTGTCTTGGAAGAGCAACAGCTTAAAAGATACTTGGCAGTGCTTGAAAGCCCATTTTGCCATCTGATCACTGGTGGAAGTGACCGTGGTGCCCAGGTGTTCTGGCTGGACCGTTTGTCTTGTTCTGTGCATTGCTACTTCCTTCCTGACATAATAACGAAATCACATCAGCTTTCTGTAATGACCACTAGCAGGAATTTTAGTTCTCCTTCTCTTGTCACTCAGTTATTATTTTGTGCCAGGTCTGTCCCTGTGAATTTACCCTGCTACATCCCTCCTCTGGTGCAAAATAAATGGTCTGTGGGAGGGTGAGAGAAAGTGTCCCATGCCTGGACCCTACTACATAAGAATTACAATTCTAGACAGCACAGATGGAAAGCACTGCTTGGTGTCTTCATTTCCAAAAGAGACTGGCAGACAGGATTGGAAAAGACAAGAAAAAAGAAGCTGGAGAAACTAAAATTATCCCAAGCCCTACATTATCCAGTATTCTAGTACTCTGCCCTTGGAAATCTGCACTCATGGCCGTGCAGGACCAGTCACAGCTCTGCAAGCAGCAGTCCCTGAGGACTCCAAATTTAGCACATTCCTTGGCCAGGAGCACCCACAGTTCCAGGAGGCTTCCCTACACCAGGCTGCATCTTGAGGAAGGACTGGACTAGCTGGGCTGCCTAAAGTACCACAACTGTGACAGCAGGCAGAGAGTGTTGGCCCTCACCTCTGCTTTTCCACAAAACACCAAACACAGGCACTCGAGGTATAAATCTCCTTGCATTTGGACAAGGTGCAAGCTCCAGGATAGGCTGGGCTTTTAAACCTCCTGCACACCATAACATTGTTTTAGCAAGCTGTCAGTCTATGGATTGGCTTGTCTAAAATCACCAACATCTCTGTCTAGCTGAGGTGGACACCTTAAAAAATGCTTGCTGGCACCTGGAGTCTTCTCAGAAATTACTTCTTCATGGCTTTTACCCCTAACTGAATGTTTTCTTCCTTCATCATTTCCCTTCTTTAGCATTCATTCTGCTAATTTTACCAGAGAAAAAGTTGGTGCTCTGCACAAGGCAGAGGTAGAAAACAAAACAAACAAACAAAAAGAAAAGAATAGCTCAGTTTCAGATTATTTTAGTGAAATAAGCCAAAAGTTGTGTTTCCCTTTATGTTTGAAAAAAATGGCCTGAGTTCTCATTGGCATGGTACTATTCATGAAGTCGCCACTTTTTACTGAGTTTGCTGGAGCCTAAGGATAGAGTGCCAAACTGAGTGAAAACACACTGTTCTGAGCAACACAGCAATTAGGGCTAGGTGTGCTGCAGCTCAAGCTTCAGCTCAAGAGCTGCGCTGTTGCAAAGAGGTTTCCCCTTGTCCCACAGCAACAAAATTCTGAACCAAATTCTTTTTCTCCCAACTTCCCACTTTTTGAGCAACCCACATTCAGTTTTTATCCTGGCTGTGACATTACTGGGCTAAACTAAAACCTGGAGTTGAAACACTTCTGAACTCAGTCTTACTGCAAATCTGGATCTAGATTTTGAGTTAGGGCATGTCTGTGGCCCCCATCATCTGAATACACTGATGAGTGTATTCACTGTGAGGCAGGGCGCTCCCCTCTATGTCCTACAGCACTTTATAAGAAGGGACATTCCTGTTTCTCCTATTCTGCAAATGAGGAAACTGAGGCATAAGATGACTTATTTCAAGCCACTTATAGTCTGTAACTCAACAGTCATTTTGGGAGGTCATGCTCAGCACATATAGGAGTCCTGTGCAGGCAGCAAAGCTGCAGCTCTTTATTTGAATTAGTACTGCAATGGCAGCCTGATTTACAGACTCTTCTGCTGCTGGGGTCAAAAATTAGGTCACTTTTCAGCGTGGGGGCAGACCTGCCAACTGTAATTAAAAGTGTTCCTTTGAAATATGTGTCAGACTTTACACATGGTGAGAAGTGCTTCTCACAATATGAGCTTTCAGGCTGTTGCACTGAACAGCATCCATGCGGCTAACCACTTCTCTGCTGGGTCCCAGCAGCATCTGTTCCCTTGCCAACATTTTACTGGCATTCCACGGGAATCAGTGCAGCATGCAGCTCTGCCAGGTAGGGCCAGAAGCAGTTAAGAGGTTAATAGACTCCATCCAACTTCAAACGACACAGGCACCTCAGAGGTGAGCCCAACAGACCAATGAGAAAACAGATAGACTTTGTGATGATTTGACTAATTACATGAGAGGTTGTCTTGTGCAGATGGCTCTTCCCATCCTTTCTCCAAGACATATACTGGCTGGGAGGGAGGCACTGATCACAGCTTGTGTGAGAGTCTTAAAGCCCTTAATGCAGGGAAGCAATCAAAGGTAACTACATCCCCAAGTCATCTAGGCCCTGTTGAAAACCCTTGCATCAGCTCCCAGTCTGGAAAGACCTACCTTCAAAATTTCAGCTCCTGCTGGGAAAGTATAACACCATCCTGGCTACTCCCCAGCAGCTTGCTCTGCCTTCAGCAGGGGCTTTTCCTGCAGCAAATGCCTCGCCCGCTGCTTTCCAGGTGGATTAAGCTGTGTACAGAGAGTCTCCTAGAAGGCCTTTTTGTGAGGTTTCCAGAGTGCCTCATCTCCAGCCAATTCAGAAATACTGCTAGCACAGCCACCTTGTGGCATTGGAGTATCTGCACTTTCAGTCCCAGGAGACAACAGGAAGCGCAGAGTCAATCCAGAATGTAAAATAAATACATAAAAGTTAAGCAAATATTTTTGAACCTCTCAAACAGGTTTGGGTTTTGTTTGATTCAAAGTAATAATAATACTTAGCACTTACAGTGTACTTTATAGCTTAAAAGCACTCCACAGACTTTAACTATTTAGGTTTTGGGCAATGGTCTGGACCAGCTTGTTTGATCTGAATCGGTTCTTTCATGCCTGGAAAATATATTTGAGAAGCCAGAAAAGAGAAGCAGAAATATCCTTTGTGTCTTTTGGGATCTTCTTTCACTTTTTACCACTGAGCCTATTTGTAGGAAATCATTCCACTTCTTTTTACCTCGCTTTACCCAACAGACAACGTGTTACCCGGCCTCGTTTGCACAGGTGAGATTTAATTTCAATGTTGCATCTAAGGTCCTCTTACAGTTACTACGCAGATGCAGATGTTTCTCATTCTTCCTCACTTGCCTGGTGAAAATTAAAGCCTAAATTGTGAATGAAATATATACTGGCAGCTAAACTGTTCAAACCATCCACAGTTACCTATATTGTTCTAGTAGTAATCTCATCCACTGCCCGAGGCACAAGGGTTTTGAAAAGGTTACAGTAAAATATGTAAATAGATGAACTATATGCACGAAGAAAATTCTCTCGGGTCCCAGTGTATGTCTATTGTGGCTTGAGTTCTCCTTCCAAGTCTTGTTTTTCCAAGAGTCAGCTTTAAAGCTTGCATAAGCTACTGGACCAGTTTATGATCTAAAGACATATTTACAAGTTCAAACCACTTCAGGAGCTAATTATATTCTGGACGCGCTACAATATTTGGATGCCAAAACGTCCATATTCTTTGAAATGAATGTTTAGTAGCTTTCTCAAGAAGACCTCATTTCACAAACTCTGGTTACAACAAATGAACATATGTTCCTCTTTTTGTTTCCTCATTTTTTGCTCAATTTGAGAGGAAAAAGAAAGAGTAATCATACCACAATGGAGAACACTTCATTTTCTCATTAAAAAGTACATTTCAACAGCTTTTCATCACACTGGCCCTGCCACCCTCAGCTTTCTGTGAAAGGAACTGCTGTGAAGGACACAATCTTCTAGCAGCTAGAGCAGCATGGAGAAGGGACACAAATGGTCATAGAAAAGCAAGTGGAGCCTTTCTCCAAAGAATCCAGCGTGTGCTAAAGGAGACTCAGTTTAAGGGGTGCATTAACATTACAGTCATTAACCAAGGCTTTCCTCAGGCAGGTTGTTTATTCCTCACATTGACAATCCTCATGGAGCCAGGAATTGGACAGCCTGAGTGGAGGTGAGCAGGGTTGTTCTCTGGGGTCCTTGCCCCGTACATTATACGGGGCTAAGCCAGCCACTGCCGCCTTGATTCCCAGTATTGTTCCAGCAGTGGGGCAGCTGGGGAGCGTGCCGATCTCCGTGGATGTGGCCTTGTGTGTGCCTTGCTGGACATTCTCAGGCCACAGCAGAACCAGCCCAAGGCCATCAGAGAAAGGAATTGAGGGCCAGGGGAAATTCCTCACTGACTTCAGCACATCCTTGGTGATGTTCAAGGTGTGAGTGTAGAAGACAGGATAGCAGAAAAAACAGGAGCTTTGGGAAGAGGCCATAGAGCTGGTCATGCTCCCAGGACAGAAGGCAAAACTGGTGGTGAAAAGAAGCCCAGTCCTGGCATGGGAGAGTGTATCATGTCTCTGCATGTTGCAATTCCAGCTGCAGGAAGCTGCTGGTGGGGGCAAGCTGGAGGCTGAGCTGCTTTGCATTCCCAGGACCTAGTGCAGCAAGCCTTAATAAAGAGTGGCTGGAAGCAGTGGGTGATATGCCACCCCCATGTGCATATGTCAGAGCCACATCTTAGTGCAACCTATTTGTGCCATGTCTAGAATCAAGTTTTTCAAGTTTTCCTTCTCACAACCAATCATTTACCATTCCTATGATTTTTCTTGCTGCTTATTCTCCATAGACATTGCCACTTCTTTGATCTCTACATAAATACATGCAGCTCTCAAGCACACTGTTTACATAGATTAAAAGGTATCCTAAACCTTACATGTACACACTGATAACCCCAAATCTGATTTGTGATTGAGTACCTGAAAATGGCTTTTACTCTCTGGAATTTTAAGGTTTACAACAACAAGCCAGATGTCTTCGACGGCACGGGCTTTCCCCTTTGAAAATAGCAAACACCAGCTTCCACGGTAAGGTCGGATCTCCAACAGTGGTGCCTCTGAATGCCAGAATGGCATTTGAGCTGTGAATTTCACTGTGATCCACAGAGCCAGTTTTATCTTCTATGAGAAGGATCAGTTTATGCATCATCCTGACAGTGCAAGTATCTCAAGAGAGGTATGTTGTGATCCTAAACTCATCTCTGAACCAGAGAAACCAGACCTTGAAACTTAATGTGATATGGAACATGGAATAACTTAAATGCTATTAAGTCACAGTTTAATTTGTACAATTTCTGTGTTTGTTCAAAACCTGATTAACTGTATTGCTTACAATTCTTTTCAGTAGGATGGCCTCATTTTTGCAAAAGGAAGGCATGAGAAATGTTAGTGATAAATCAAGATTGTGAAACTAGAGAATTAACAAATTCTTAAGGCCAGTACTTTCGTGACTTCTTAAATTTCTGTGATTCATTGTACTTTCATAAATACCATCACTGACTCTCAGCACTTTAATTGTAATTTAAAATTTGCATTCTAGACAGTGTTCTTGCCAGTAGACATACACACCAATATAGACTACAGTAAAATGATGGAAGAGCTTGTGTTACCTACACCAACACCAACACCAATACCATTCCAACTTATTAGACCAACTTATTAAAATCTCACAAACCACTTCACCTGTTCTGGGATTTGTGCCTTTAGAGAACAACTACCTAGTAGTGCCCATACTGAACCAGGGAGTTTTTGATGTGCAGGGCATGGAGACTTTTAGGTGAAGAGAGAATTGTTGCCTTATTGATGAGGTTAATACAATATGACCACATCTGTACTCAACACTGCACTGCTTAGTTCAGCTCATTTAAATCAGTTTCAGGTAGTCTGTGGTTGTTTTTTAAAAGCCACAAAAGCTGAAAAGAGGCTTCCTTCTACACATATGTTTCTGCAAGCCTCTAGACAAGTAGAGAAATCATGGCAGTGCAGGTACAGGAAAGATGTTATCTGCTACACAATTATTTTTAGGACTAAGATGTCACAAAGCACTGGTTTAAATGATGCAGAGCATGTGTATTGATGGAGTGTGTTGAGTGGAATGAGTTTACATAGAATGCATAAAATCCTGAAGCAGACATACACTGAATAAAGACAGGCCCTTTATGGCTAGAATCAGCACATGAAATTACTCTCCAGTAAGTCACAAATGCCTGGAAATTTACATCACCAAGAAGAGGTACTGTGATAACATTTAACAGATTATTTTTTTTCCACCTGGCCCTTGGCACTTTGGTCCTTTTCAAGTGTCTGACCACCTCCTTGTGCTTCGGAAACCTCTCTGCCAATCCCAACAAGGCTTGAGAAGATCACAGGGGTTTTCACATACTTGGCTGCCTCAACTTATTAAACAGTCTCCTTATAGGATGTTTTTATTTTTCAGCCTGTATCCCAAAAATCTGATGTTCTTGGACAAGGAAATGTGATTGCGGGTGGGCTCAGAACTTTTTACCCTCTCTGCTTTCCTACCTGATCTAAGGAAAGTTCTTTAGACTGGAAAGAGACTTCTCCCAAAATTATCTGGGAGGTGATTTCACAGCCCTAACTCACACTGATTGGCACTTAACCATACATAGGGCCAGTCCTCAGCTGATAGAAAAGGGTAGAGTGCCAGAGGTTTGTCCCTTCACACTGTGTAGGACAATTCACATTGTCAGGGGCTGCAAAAGGAAGATATGCATTTTATAGCTGTAATGTATACACTAAACTCTTCAAGTGAGACCTGTAGACCTTTAAAAGCACACTTTTTAGTGAAAACATCTACATGGATCCAATGATGACTATGAACAAAGGAATTCCCTCTGTCCCACAAAAACTCACACCTTCCCACTCCACCTTATTTTTAAGGGAAGCCAAGACAAAGAGAGTAGCTTTGTAATGTGTTGAAGGTCAGAAAAGCCAGACACTCCTTCCTGGTAATGGCTTGCCTGAGAAGATGTGTGGAAAAATCCATATAGCCCTGCTGGTCTTGAATGCTGGTTTAGAAAGTCAGGGTAGGGTACTTCTGCCCTGAACTAGTCTTCTTGACTTCATAATATCAACCTAAGGGGGAAAAGGTTCCTCCAGAATATGACTTAAATCTTTCCAAGACAGATTATGAAGTTGGCCAAATGAATCATGTCTTCATAGAGCCTATATCTCTCCAGGAAGAGCCTAGAAAGGTATAGGAAACTACTCTGTAGGCAGCTGCACTGGAGATGTTAAGGCAAGTGAATTCTAACAGAAGAGACTTTCCTAAAGAAACCCAAGACCTCTTCTTTAAAGTAATTATATTGCCAAAGTTCTGTACAAGAGACATGGAGCTCCTGAAACAGGTTCAGTGTAGGGTGACAGATGATCAAGGGACTGGGGCATCTCTCTTACAAGAAAAGGCTGAGGGAGCTGGGCCTGTTCAGCCTCAAGAAGAGATGACTGAGAGGGGACTTCATCAATAAGTATCCAAATGGGTGATATCCAGAACGGATCCAGGCCCTTGTTGACAGTGCCACGCAATAGGACAAGAGGAAGTGGAGAGAAACTGATGTGCAGGAAGTTCCAGCAACATGCCAAGTCTGAAGAGCCTGTCATCCTAGGAGTCATAGGTAGAATCCTCCTTAGTTATACCTATTAATTGAGCCAGACTGGAAGAGTCTGGTGGGCCTTTACTGGAAACCTTCAAGGTTGGTGAACACCCCTGTGGGACTTGATCTTGTTTTTTCATTGTTTGTCCACCAGACAGGAGAATTGCTCTTGAGCAAGAGATCCTGAAAGTACTGTGCACATCAGAGAGACAGTGCTGCCAATCCTTCTCACTCATCTATATCAATCCTATTTGATAGCAGTGGGATATATTCATCCAGAGAATGCCTGACTGTCAGCAGAAAGGACAACTCTTCTTTCCACCATTTGTCTTCCTGCGAACATTAAGGACCTGGTCTCTAACTCTTTCTGTCATGAAGAACTTGGCCCTTTAATGTGGGTCCAAAGGCACTGCAACTGAACATATGCTTCCCAGATGGACCTAATTAAGAATATGTGGAGGCATTTGGGGGTGAATAAATAGAGAAAGAGGAAACTTGCTTAGTGGGAGGTCTATGGAAAGAGCTGCAGAGAACTGAGAGTTGGAAGACCACTAGAGTGACCACCTGATGTCTCTCACTGAGAGCCACAAAGAGTGGAGGGCTTGTGAACTGAGTCCTTCATGTTATGGAGTCAAGCTTGAGGGCCAAAGGATGTGGAGAGCAACAGAAACAGAGCAAAAAGTAAATCTCATGTGTGTCTGGAGAAAAGCAACTCTGAGACATTGCAACTGAGACATTCCTGCAGGAAAAGACAAGAGAGCAACTAAAGAGGTTGTCCTTAAGAGCAGATTATGAGCTATGGAAATTGCAGCAGCACACAATATTTGCCAGGTTTGTAATAGCTCTGCCTGTAATGGGGCTGATTCATTTTCAACCATTTGTATGGCTGATTAATGATATTTCTGTTTTATCTGCACAGAGAACCATGTCTTCATAAAGGGTAATATTATAAAATTCTCAAACAACTTAGTAACCAGTTTTTCCTTACCTGCTCCAAGAAGTTGCTCCATCTCCCTCCCCAAATAGGGCACCTGGCAAACTCTCATTCCTTTAGTGCACTCACGCTTCACTTTTCAACAAGAAGTTGAGGTTCTGCAATTTTGCAATCAATGAAAAAAACTGGCAAGTGTGCAGGAGAGTTAGGTTGACAATAAACAGTGTCATTTGAAATTAGCAATGTGAACATGAAGGACAGGAATAGCTGTAGCATTATGGTGGTAAATTCTTCAGACCAGTGACTGCTTGAGGCCATGGATAGAGCACCTGAAGGAATGGGACCACACTAGGGTTTTTTGGACCTCCTGTCATGCCAACTCCATCATCTCTCAAATGAGGCCAGCAACTCAGCTCCTGCACACACATTTAGTTTGACTTACGGAACTTATTAAATCCAGCGGGAAAAGTGACATCATGGTTGTGAAACTAGGACTGGTTTCATACAAAAACAGTTTTGCACACCAGGATATTTATGTGGCCTTGAGAGATCTCAAGACTTGTATGTTAGTGGTGCAGTTTCATAGCCATTGTCATTTTTTTTGAAATGTTTTGCTAGAAGTCCTGTTAGCTGCCACAGCAAAATGCATTAACTCCCTTAGGAACAATGACCAATTCATCTCTTTACATCCAGCCTGAATTAAAGAACAAAAACTGAAGGCCTCAGGTTGACCAAAGAGAAAGTAATTTGTGGTCTTATCTCATCCTTCAAAAGGTCACAGAAGAAGGAGCAACACAGTGATGTTGACAGCCTTGTAAGGGTGCTCAAATAAATCTGAAGGTTCTGGAAATGAAGTAGTTCTCCTTGGCTGAGGAATGAGTCTTCCAGAGGCTGTTCAGGAAATTTAGTGGATCTCTGAGCAGAAAGATGGGAGATGGGCAGAGTTTTGAGTGCCTCTACCAGGTCAGGGAGTCATTTCAGGGTAAAGGATTGAGAGAGAAAGACAAATGCAAACACAGCTGTCACTTCAGGCAAAACAAACATTAAATTGGTTTTGGGGGGAAAGTTGGTAAATGTAGACAGTTCTCTCAGATAGAAGAAAAGCTTGATTCTAACATTTTAATTACATGTTTTGCTTCCCATCAGATCCTCCCATTTACCAAATACCTACAGGCATTTTGCAAGACAGCACTGCAGATTACACGGTTTTCTCTGCATAAGAGCTTTAACATGGTGTCCTTCCCATTTCTCTCCCTCTCCCAGAATTCTCCTCCCCAGTTCTGAGTGCTTTCCAAAGTCTGACTCCAGGCCTCAGATCCAGGGATGGGATGTTTTTTTACTAAGGGAAGACTCCTTTAAGATGCAACTGTTCCAGGAATATGGCTATGGGACAGCAAAACCCCAGAAGAAATATGAAGTTCATTTTTTAACTAAAATTGTGATTCATGAGGAACAGCTGAACAGTCTGTGCAAGGTTTCATTTAAATTGATTTGAAGGCCACAATGATTTAGTAGAACTGTATATGCCTACTCATTTGTGAGACTTATACATTTCATATGTAAGTGTCAGGCTCCTTTCCCTACCATCCCTGTGTTTAGGCTTACATGTGATAACCATGCACTTTTCAGCACTTCACATACACTAATGGAGGGTTTTGTTAAAAAAACCCTTGAGAATTGAGGGATGGAGAAATTTAGTTAACATATTAAGCAGGTCCAGGGAAGCTTGGGACCAGGCAGGCTGAGATCAGCCCTCAGGGTTACCATGTCTCAATTTCAGTCTCTCAGTTGCCCCCTTTCCTCCTGATTCCACTACTGCAGTGGCTGCTTTTCTTTACCAGAGCCTCATCACACATTTCTGTGTTGTTGTCACAAGTGTCAGCTCATCTCCAGGAGTGCCACAGGATGGTGAGGAGCAGGCTGGGGGCTTTCCTGGGCTCCTGGCAAGTCCAGCAGTCAGCTCCAGGGTTGGTGGCCCTGGCCACCAGGAGCACTTTGAAGTTACTGCTTTCACTGCAGCTTAGACAAAGAACCCAGCTGAACTCCTGGCACAGAATGAGGATTAACACACTGAGAAGAGCTGATGTTCTTCAGAGAAACAGGTGGAAACACGTTCTTAAAAAGTCACACAAGAATCAATGAGTCTATTCAAGCATAACTCAGGCTCTGTCTATCTGATCTACCGCCCTGCCATGGACAACCTCAGTCAAACACATTCCCTCCAAAAGGCAGGTGTGCACACTTGGACCTGGCCCCATTTCAGTAATTTCATATGGAGCCTTCCCTCCTATGCCAGGTCTGCCAGGGACAACTATTTAAACTTTTAATTATGTGCTCAGCCCCTAGCTCTGGCTAAACCATGCAGAAAGGGTCTAACTTGGAATCATTTTCATAACTCTGAGGTTTTTATTTGGGCTGGTGTACTATATGTGAGGATTTTAAGGATATTTTCTCAGTCTAAGTTTCCCATTACCATGGTTGAAACAGTTAGTCAGCTTTGACATATTTTCCTTGGCAAAATGTCATCAAAACTGGTAAGAACCCTATCTTCAGTTTTGAAGGTCAGGGAAATGCAGGGTCAAATTATGAATGTGTTTGACTACCTAAAGGTATCAGGAGGGATTTTCTAGGACATTAGTAGGTGTCAGACTGGGCTACTAGAAATGAACTGTAACTTGAAGTTCCCAGATCTCTTTTAAAATCTGGCTTAAACTATGCTTGATCATTCTCTTTGCCACTTAAATATGTGGATGAGAAAGTAGCTCAATACTGTTTTCTTATATCCAACAGAAAGCACTCAAAACCAAATGAGTTTTCTACCATACAATTACAGAGGAAAGTTCTCTGTAAGTTGCACTTGGCAAACACTGGCTTCAGTGAGTGTAGTAATAAACATGTATCTACTTTTGCTCTCCTCGTTTTCAAATGTATGTTGTTTATAGTGTTTTGTAGTGCAGAAGCCCAACAGATAAGAGAAAGTCTGTCTGATTGTTTTTCTTGCACTTAATAGATAAATTGTCTGCTCTGGTGGAACATTGGTGTAGCTAAACATCCAATTTTTTAATAACAAATCCATGTGATACATAATACAAAATTATAATATTATGTAACATATAGTATGTTCCTAATTGTTCTATATCGAGATAACTAATGGCTAATATCCCTTATTTAAAATTATTTCACTTCTCTTGGGATGGCAACACGAAGCAAGCAAGGTCAATGTCTCAACAGAAAATAGGGTTCAACATTACGTAGAAGTAGTGTTTGCACCTTCTCATGTGGTGGCCAACAAGGATTAGTAGAGCTTTAATGGCCCTTTCACCCCAGATAAATTGTAGAGTAGGATCAGAATCCATTTCTTCCTGGTCCACCTGGTCCATGTGGCTTCTTCTGAAAGACATAAAACAAGACCTCTTCAGGGCATTGTTTGTGTTTTATTAGTGCTAGAGTCAGCTCCATATCCCAGGTATTTCAAGTACAGGAGCATTTGGAAGTAGAGCTGGTCTCATGTCAAAAAATTACACCTTGAAAAGCTATGCTTATATAGTAATCTCTTTGCCACTACATCCAGGTTTGAGCTGAACTCAAGACTTCATAGATGTGTAGCTATGGAAATCACTGCTGCTAATGAGTTCTACATCTAACCTGTAGGTAGAAAGTGGCTCAGCTCCTAAGGTCCAGAAAAAAATCACAGCAAATCCCTGTGATTTGAAAATGTGATACGTTTAGAGGTATACTTGCACACTGCAGAAATCCTGCTTCACACATGGTAAAATTAAAGCTGGTGGGAAGTCATATTGCTAAGGTGGGTTGCATACATGTTTTTGCAAGTGTATTTATGTTGAGTTTTTAGATCCCAAAACTAGAGGCCTTGCTTAGGCAAAAATCCAACTGGCTGAACTGAAAATGTTGTCTTATGCAGTCTGCAAAATTGGGCTGGGAGAGCATGTTTGTATGTTCTCTGAGAGTGCTAAAGGTCAAGGAAAAGGTTGCCAAGACTTCTCAGTTGTGTGTCCCTCCCCAGTACATAGCCAAGATGCAGGTAAAATTCCCATGACTTCCAAAGAGGCCACAGAATTTGGCCCACTGGCTATCAAAACAGCTCTGAAGAGTGGAGTGCAGCTAAATTATTCCAACACCAGACAAATGGGTCTGCCTAACCTAAGCAATAACATTTGAATTATTAATGTTCTCTAATAAAGGGGATAAAGTGTCTGTAGAACAGAGTGTTTCAGAGCTCTGTTAAAGATCATGCCTATTTTAATTTAGAAGTTCAGCTTGAGGAGAGACAATGCTGGCATTGTGTTACAGAGATTTAAAACAAGTCTGTCTTGAGGATTTTCCTCTGTCCTTATCTGTAATAATAGAATTTTAAAAAGAGTCAGAGCAAGAGCAGCAGCACTGGAAAATATCTTTCTCAGAAACTATAGCAGACAGGTCACAGCATTTTTAAACAATGATAGTAACATTTATTCTATCAAAGCCATTTTATGTTTTATTTGGAACTCTGGCGCCTTTATTTTTTTAAGCTCTCATAACATGACACTAATTACAGACATCAAGATGCTCTATGGAAGATACCAGGCAAAATCCAGATGCTGCTTCTTTTCCTTTCTCTGCACTCCCACCCCAGCCCTTTTGTGTGCATTACATCATTGCATAGTTTATTTTAAAAGTGCCTCAAAAATGCAATGATAGTAATCGTAGACAGAAGGAAATTTATGGTGAGCACCTCTGGCCTGCAAATTCCTTTACAAAGCACTCCTGCTGCTCATCACGAGGCCTTCTTGCTAGCAGAGACTTGAAAATACAGGGGCTGGAAAATACAGTTTGGGTGATGTGTTAAAAATTTTGGGCTGAAATAATTGTCATCTTAGGACTGTAAGTACACACTTCTTCTTCCCTGTGTCTGGCACCAAATGGAAATGACTGGATCAGTCAGAGGAATGGGGAGAAGGGCTTGTGTTGTTCCCCCTGGGACACCAAACTGCCACAGTGCACGGGGCCAGGTGGGAGCACTGCTTGGCTCTGGCATCCCAGTGAGCATCCAGAGTGCAGGATTGCACTGAAACCTCCTGAGAGAGAGACACCCACATTCCAGGATGTCATCCAGCCTGGAGAAACACAAAGCAGTGTGCAGGCCACATCCCCTTGGTGTCACAGCTGGCTGCAAGAAGTCATTCCCATGTCATGGGGAGCTGGTGATCTCCACAAAACACCCACAGGTGAAACAGCACCAATGCAGCACTGGAACTGAAGTATCCCATGGCTTTTAGAAACATTGATCAGCTGCCTGTAGCAGGTGGTAAAATTACCTTCCAGCCCTCCAGATTTTTGTGTTTCCCCTTGAATTGACCACATGAGCATCTGTAGGCTACGTGTGACGTTTTGGCTGGGGTATCATCAACCAGGAGAGCAGGTGAGCCATGCCCTGACCCTCTGCATGCCCCCACTGCATCACAGACATTCCCCACAACTCACCCCAGGTTCCCTGGGCCTGGCTGGAACCACTGGAGTGTCCAGCTTTGGTCAGGATAACGTGGGCTCAGCACTTCTGTGTGACACCAGCCCTTGGAGCTTTGTGGTTGCCATGCTGCAAGGCTGAGGGACAGCCTGCTCCCTCACATTTTCCCACAGACAGAGCTCACAGGATGAAATCCCAGCCCTGTTGAAAGTGTGATCAGGATTTCAGCCAAAATGTTGCAACAAACACGTTTGTCCTGCAGAGTAAGCAAATAAAGTGGCAACACTACACCAGTGGAGAACAGGAAGCTTTTGATGACATTGGCTCCAATTTTTTAACCTATTAAGATTTCCATTACCCTCAGGCTCATTATTCAGCAAAAAGTAAACACCAATAAATCTGAAATAACAAGTGAAACACATACACTTAAGCAAAAAAATAAACCTAGGAAATGTTCTTTCCTTTTAGCACATTAGAAATAGTCAATGCAGCAATATCAGAGTGACTGTGCAACTCCTAAACACATTCCATCCTCCAAAACGAGGGTCTCATGAGCCTGAAGAGATGCAAGACTTAGGTCTTGGGAGGATCTTATGGTATCTTGGATGTGCTTCCCTAGAACTGTTCAAGGACAGGTTGGATAGAGCAAACTGGTCAAGTGGGAGGTGCCTCTGCCCATGGCAAGGGTTTAGAACTGGATGATCTTTAAGGTCCCTTCCAACTCAAACCATTGAACTGTTCTACGATCCAAAGATCTCACAGAGAAAGAAGGGAGGATCCATGGCTGGAATTCTGTCATTGATATCCTTCATGCTCGTGTCTGAGAAGTTCCTGTCCAGCAGTAATGGCAAGGACTAAAAGAAATGTGATGATCTTCCTTCCCCCCTCCAGCGCTGTCAGGAGTGGTGGAGTCTGCACACACCTCCATGTCTCCACTGTGCTGCCAAGTGCTTACACTCTACTTCATGAGTATGAAAATCCTGTGTCTTTAAGTACTAAAAAAAGTCATTTTTCCAGTAGGAGAAAGATTATCTTTTTGCCACTGTCTGTTAAAATACCTTGTGGACCTCTGAGCAGATCCAAATTCTTCCTTTTACATTAAGCTGTGGAAGGTTTATTCTACATTTCCATAAGTAGCCATTTTAACTTTTCCATTTTCCTTTTTTAAACAGGAAACCTCCCCACTGCTCCTCCACTTTCTCTAAGCTCTTTGTTTATGTTCTACTTCCATTACCAGAATTATTCTTACATTTTTCCATCCCCTATTCTGAACAAACATTTACACTGACTCTGAATGACTTGTATTATGTATAATGGGAAACAACAAAGCAAGAGGGAACAAAAGTAACATCTCAGTGAGAGGATGAAATGTGTCTGCTGCCTCTGTGATGATAGCAGCCATGAAAGGAAACTGCTGGCATCCCTGGCCACAGGACCATGCCAAAAATGCAGAGATGCATCCAACACAAAGCAGAGTCCTGTGAATCACAGTCATATGGACCAGGATTCACTAAAGTAAATTATGTCTTCCAAGTCTCCAAATTCCCCAGAGCACGTCATGACACATGGAAACAGCAGCAATGGACAGAAAGGAAAGGCTGAAATTCTTCCCCCTCCTTGAAAGGAGGTCTTCCTTAAAAACCAACATCCTGCTGTACATTTACCAGGTAACCTGTCTTAATGCACTAAGCACAGCACCTCCCTCTCTCTTCTTCTGCTGATCTTTTGTGAGTTGTTCTCTAAATATTCCACTATCATCTCATTAGTTGGGATACGATAATCTATAAAAAGAAGGGAAATTCCCACTTCTGTTCATATGTTCTTCATCTTTTTGTAAAATCCAAATACTCAGTTTGCAAAGTCAGTACACATTTAGGGCCTTTTCCACAGGTGGTCTCTAGAAACTTTATTACTATCCATGAGAAGCAAGAAAAGAATCTGCTTGGAGGTCCCAAGATGGATTTGCAGGCCTGGTGTTTGAAAAAAATGAAATGTTTTTACTTGAAATCTGAATATATTTGTTCTATAAATCATTCCCTGACAAGAAACCCCCACTTTTCTCAGAGCTACTTTTTATTGTAAGCACTTTACAACCTAATTTCCAGAGAGATCTTTGAGTACAAGATCTTGTGCTAAAGTTTCTTGACATAGTTTATGCTTTTATGTGTTATTTTCAGTTTTATCCCAAAACAGGGTTAAAATTGTGATGGTTATGTATCTTATAGATCTGATTTTATTTGCATCTTCCGTGTTTTTGTGTTTGTAAAATCTGCTTTACAAATGTCTAGATATTAATTCTACTGAAGTTGTCTTACAACACAGCCTTTTAACTGAACAAACAAAGTTAATCCCACCCACACATCCCAGTAAAGGAGCACAACGTTTTTTTAAAACTCTGGCTCAGCATCTCATCTCTTCTGTGGTGATGAAAATGAATATTGCATCTATGGTGAGGCACGTCATGCTCTCTGTGGAATTTATTATGCTCTCCGCACCAAATGTTCTACCAGCAGGTCTGCCTCGTGCTATTCAGAACATGTATAATTAGAAAAGAATTTAGCCAACGCTGGAAAGAATGACTGTCCATAACTCATCAGGTTAGAAAGCTGGAAGGCCTAGAGCAGGAAAGAAATGAGTGCAATTTTCAGCTGGAGAGGAAAAACTCATTTTCTTTGCTTTCTTACTGTGAATACCTAATTTATGTGAGGTTCATTATCTTCTTTTCAAATAGGCAACCACATTATTGACCCCAGCAGCCACAGGACACTATCTATTTTCCCATGTGACCCAGAGTACAACCTTTGGATAGCTGGATGGGCAGCTCTTGCTCAGGAATGCACTGTCCTGTCCTGGGCTGGCTATGCTCCTTATAACTCCATGGAGAAAGCTCTAGCTTGTGTGGCTCTCCGTGGTCTCTTGGGACTGATGCAGATGTGCAGTTTTTGGTTTGTCCTCTTCAACAGTGCCCCATACCACTGATAGCACAGAGCTGTAGTGATGGCTTATACACCATAACTTCAGGAATATTCCCCTTTCCCACATTCTTACATGAGGGTGGAGTCAATGGAGACACCTCTGCTTGAGCTGTGAGGGAGCCCATATTGTGTCTAGGTGTTGAACACCAGGGTCCTTTTTCTGAGACAATTAATTCTTGTCCTTGTTCTTGATTTCAGGATTTTGGATTCCACTTTTGCCGTCTCACAATGTCTAATTCAGCTACACTTCCCATCTAACAGGCTTCTAACAATGAGGATTATATTTCTGCATTCTTCTTTTTTCCTCCTTGTAATGTCTGTTCTGAATATTCCAAGCTCATCTAATTCCTTTCTTCTTATCAAAACCTAAGCACTGATCTCTTCTTATTCTTAACTCTCCTGGATTCTTCTTTCTATCTGCAAAACTGAGGCCCATTCCTTTGGGGAGATCTAGCTCTCCACAGACACAGCCTTCAGACAAAACTCACTCTTCATTTTCAAACTGGAAACATCTGCATTAACATGGCTGACATGCAAGATAAGGCCCAGGGTTCATTTAAAGAAATATTTTGAGGATTTTCCCAAAGAATCTTTTTTCTTCCCTTGTAAGTAAAAGCCTTGGTTGCTGGTTTAGATGTTGGAGATTTCCAGGGAAGAAGGGGTTAGTTCCTCTGTATTTTAAAAATTTGGCAGGGGCACTGAGATGTCCTTTGTCACATTTGCTAAAATATTAATAATTGCATTTTGAGTGTAAGCATAATTCTGCCTGTCTCACTAGGGCCAAGTCCCTGCTTGCTTCATTTTTCTTAATATTTTTCCCATCAATAGTTTCACTGAAGGGAGTGCTCATCATGCAAGCCTATCTTCAAGGTTTCAAAGGCACAGGCTCCTGGTGAAGGGAAAGAATTTCTGTGGTAACATCACTTACAGAAACTGGTCAATATGGGACACGGGGCTCAGAATTTCTAGTTCATCATGGTGAGTTCAGTCTCTGTGTATGTGACTAAGTGTCCTACTTCTTACATGACCCAGGAACAGATGTTTAGGGAAAGCACAAGGCTAGGGCACATATCACAGGGTGATTCATTCCCATTACACTGGGCCAGTTTCCGAGAAGCAATGGTTTGGGATTTCCTGAGGTAGCAGTCACACATGGGCAATTACTTTGAAGAGTCACTGGTTGACCTACTCTCAATTAATTTGTCTCATCCCTTGCAGAACTCATTAGTGCTTTTGGTCTCTGTGAGGGCCAGCAGCCAGGAATCCCTCCATTGCCTTTGGAACTGCTGCCTCACATTGTCACTGGTGCTCGTATGAGCACATTGCAGCTAATCATTCCTTCATGTTCTCTGCCAGCTTCAGCCTTTCTCAGGGGTCTGGCAGATTCCAGCTCAGCCATTTCTTTTCTGAGCTGAAAAGAGCAAGACCTTATAATCCCTCCCTGTAGAGAAGCCTCCAAATGTCTATATTGTCCTTCTCTCTACATTTACTAAATTGCCAATAATCTTTTTAAGATGCAACGACATTTTAGGTCCTGGATAGGTACCACTCTAGCAATAAAAATAACAGCATACACCCAGCACACTCTCTTATTGCACTCTCTAGGTCTTTCACTCCATCTTTCAGCTGATCAATCTCTCTTGATGGTTTTTTAGCCTTTCTTTTTTCTTCCATTTTCATTTCCCTTGAAGACACATTTCCTGTATTTTTCTTTCCAATGGTTGTGTGATGGGAGTGGGGGAGATGAAAGACACTGTCTGCTCTTCATGTCTACAATTGAAACAACAGCTTAGAATATAAATAAAGGTATAGCATAATCAAGGCATAGGATTAAAAGCTTTAGCTAACAGATGATCTAAATATATCTATACCTTCACAGTGGGTACTTATGATGTCCCTCTCATTCCTTGCATGGTGAATAAGATCATTTCTGTGTACTTAATCAGAACACATTTTAAATCTCACTGTATAATATACTTTGTGGCAATGCATGATGGCCAAAATATATAAAATATGATGAAGTTAAGAAGTTGCAGCTGAACTAACAATATATTCTTCTGGAAGGAGACATTGAATAAATTGGGTTTTGATAGCAAATTGAAGTTCTTCTAAGAGCTTTGCTGCATTCCTCTGCATTCTCCAGACATAACCTTTTAAACAACTATTTCCAGTTGTAAATATTCCCCTAAACTTCCATGGTATTAAGAACATAATGTATATCTTACAATGATCAGCTAACATGATGAATACAAACTTAAGAGAGCCTTTCGCTTCAGGAAGTAATAATTTTATATCTTTTTTTGGTGACAGTGGCAATTTCTGTTTTGGGAGCAGTCACATATATGTGTTCACATATATATCTTCAAAGATTGGCCTAGTTGATTTAGAGTCAGACACAGATTTTTTCCAACAGAAAGGACAGAGATTTCTGTAATGGGAAAGAAAAAAACCTTTTCCTCTCAACTTTGTCATAGGAAAAAATACAAGCTACAGACAAACCCATTTCCAACTGCAATGATGTACCATGAGCACTAATGAATGAAGGTAGAAGATATGGTCTGGTGTACCATTCACAGAGAAGATTAAGCAGAAATTTGAGCTTTTACTTTAGAGTTTGTCTTTGAGTTATTCAGAAATTGAGCTAACATTCTAGACTAGAAAGTACCAGATGATTTCTCTCATATCTCATTTATCTTTCTATGTACACCCTCAAAAAAGATCAAGAATTGACATTAAAAAAAGTAAATTCTAGAGAAAAATTTGAGATGCCATTTTGGAGTTGGCCAATTCTTGCCTGCAATCTTTACCTAGCCACTATCTTTAGAAAAGCTTTCATCAGCTCTAGAATTTTTGTACTTCATTTCCCCTAGACAGGACAGTGAAACTGGCTGACTTCACATCCTATGCAAAGTTGATTTAGTGCCTGGACAGCTTTTTGTGGTCCAGAGATGAAAAATATACAGCAATGAAAAGGCTTATCAAGTGCTTACAGCATTGGAATATAATTATTCAACTTTAAATTCAGCTATAAAGAAGCATGTTGAGAGAGGAAGAATAAACACACGTGCACAAAATCTGAACCCATCCAACTTTTTCAGTTCAGATTATATTGACCGCTTCCCTTTCCTGAGTCATCACCATGTATCAAATGTGAACAAATTTGTTGTTCACTTGTGCCCATGCAAAGGGCTTCTCTAATGCTGCCTTGCTAAGACTGATCTCATCAGTTTTCTTTCTTTCTTCTTTCTTCTTTTCTTTTTCCCTTCCCTCTGGAAGCACCCAGGGAGATACCAGTTTAAACTTGTTGCATCAATCTCTCTCCTCTTTGTCCAATCAAATCCCACCTCTCATTGAAGAACCATATTTGCAGTCACTCATCGCTGTGGAGATTAATTGCTGCAAGTGTGACAAAGACTCACACAAAGTTTTAGCCTTATCCATAATAAATCTTGCTTTTCATCACCCCAGCTTCACCTACTCTTCTGCAGCTTGATTCACAGGCAATGTTCTGTACAAGTGAGCAATCATCTACCTCCTACCACAGTCAGTTCATCTCTTCTGTGTTTGAGGAGGCATTTCAGAGCCTCTTTAGCAATAAAAGCAGAAATATTGTACCTGAAGGCAAAGCACTCTTCCTAGCCAACTACAGTCCTGGAGACCTCAGAGCTGAGCCTGTTATCAGTGTCTTTCCTTATGCATACTTTAAAAAAAAAAACAAAAACAAAAACAAAACAAAACAAACAAAAAAGCAACCAAAAAACCACAAAACACCTAAAGAGAAGAAAGATCTAATTACTGGGACTGTGATCCAGATCAGAGATTAATTACATACTATAGCCAGTATTTTTTTTTCCATTTATGCAAAAAGTAAATAGAAAATGAAAACAGTCTTTCAATATCTTTTTTTTTTCTATACCTTTCCACTAGTCCTGTGGCTGGCTTCATTTTGTGTGTGTGCATACATGTTTTCATACATATGTATCTAAAACAGCATTTTTAAACAAAATTATTCTCTTTCTTTTTTTCTTTTTGGCCTAGACACATGGAGATTGGCTAAGCTATTAACGGACAGCTCTTAATACAACTCAAAAAGAGGAGACTTCTGAGGATGTCTCAGACAGCTGGGAGACAACTGAAGTTAAAAAAAAAGGCTCCATGCCTTGTGAATGGGCTCCAGAATCCAGGGGTTTATTTTGCTTCCCACATCCCAAGTCTCACAGGCTGAGTCCCTGGACCACCTTATGCATCAAGCTCACTCCTGAGAGCAGCTGGTTTGTGCTCTCCCATGTCTGCAATGTCTCCTGAAGGTCTGGTCAGAGCAGCAGTGATTTCCAGCAGGAATCTGAGGAGATCACAGCTGTACTTGCCCATGGAGGCAGTAAAAACCAACAGTGCAAGGATCCAGATTTGCCTCCTTCCTGCCCTGCTTGCAGAGACGTCTGGGGGATAATTTCACACCTGCACTTGTATTTTGTACTGTGATGTATCTCCAGATGTGCTGACTGTATTAAAAAAGTCCTCCCTAGCCCTTCAAGATGCCTCTTTCCTTGCTCTTCTTAACATCTGCAACCATGCTGATGTCCTCGAAATACTTCCTGGCTTCCTGCACTGGCTGCCCCCCTCTCCTTCTCTCTGGGCAAGTGTGAAGATTGAATATTCCCCAAAAGTGATCACTGTGGAGCCATCCTCCTATCACAATCAGCTGGTGCCAATGCTACCACATCTGTCCAGCTGCCTGCACCTCCCTCAGTCACCATCAGCCTCTCTGCACTGCAGCCCAGGCTCCTTCCAAACACAGCTAAAGGAGGAGAAATGCAAATATGCACCTTGTGGCACCTCCACACAAAGCTCCAGGGTCCTGGAGAACATTTTGGGAGAATTGCCCTGGGTTAAGGCGTGAAAGGGGCCTCCTGCCTTGTCCATTGGCATTTCCCACATTTACCCCTTCCATGCCACATCTTCCTGTGGTGGCCCAGGGGCTCTGCCTGCCTCCTTCATGGCCAGGCACCTCCATAGCAGCCCCCTGGCAGGTCAGAAAACCTGCTGCCCTCCCATGGGATCCATCACCCCCCTCAGATCACCTTCTCCTGAGCCTCCATGCCCCCCAGACACTACTTATGACATGAATATTGCAAAGGGGAGAACCAGCTTTTTCCACACTATAATTAAAAAGTACAAAATCTTGACTTAGAAATAGCGAGATTGTTGTAAATGGAAATATATTATAGCTGTTTTCCTTTTCTCTCTGGGTTTCTAGAATTCCTTGTTGTCTTTCCAAGCTTTCTGTTTCAAGAACAAGGATTAGAAACCATTTATATTCCTGGATAGCTGTTTGTCATATAAATGTGGTTTCAGAAACTGGAGCCTTGGGAAAAAAATGGCAAGCATCCCCAGTAAAATTATGAATGTCAGCAACACTCTTTGCATTTATGAAAGTCTTAGCAAGGCCCAGGAATGAAAAAAGACCATAGAAATATATGATAGGATCATGGAATGGTTTGGGTTGGAAGGGACTTTAGAGATCATCTATGTCCAAACCCTGGGCAGAGATGCCTTCCACTAGCCCAGGCTGCTCAGGGCCCTATCCACTGTTATCCACATACAAGATGGAGATAAGACTACAATGAGACCTAAGAAATCCAGACTTGACCCTTCCATTTGCCATAGGATTTCTGTTTCACTTCAGGTCAGTGTATCCCACTTAGTTTCACTGAAGACATCGAGTCCACTTAATTTGGGAAGGCCAGGGAGAGAGTGCTCAGCATCTTGCAGGACAGAATCCTCTACATTTTTATGTCCCATATGTAAACCTTGGACAAAGCTACTCCTTCTCTCCTTCTGCTCTCCAGTGAGCAGGGTGCTCTCTGCAGCAGGGATTTTCCCCACGAATTTGACACAAGTTCAAAAAACACTCAGTAACTATCAACCATAACTAACTCTCTGCTTTAATTTCTGCACTGTCCTTACTATGAAGGGGTGAAGTTTTTGTATGTGGAAAAATCACACACAATTAAAAAGCACCAAATACTGACATTACTAGATAAGTCTGCCAATATATATTTCAGGGAACACATGGGGACTGTGTACCTGGAGGATCCCACACATAGCAAAGCAGACAGTGATATGAAACTGAAAAGAAATTATTTGCTAATTTACAACTAATAATTAAAAGGGCCTGTCTAGGAGCCAAGCTTCCTCAGCATGTGTTTAACATTACTTCTGAGAAGGTCATTGCGGGCTTCTCCAGGAAGGGAGTTCCGGAGAGGGTACAGTAAGTGCACAGAGTTTAAATGAGCAGCCCCAGAGCAGACATTTCACAGTCTTCAGGGATGCACAAACAATTCTGCCTCAGCAGCACAGAAACAATGCCCTGTATTCACAAAGACTATAGGAACTTCAATATTGTGTGGAGGGGAGGTGGGGGTGAGGCAAGTCTTGAAATACGGATAAATTGGTATTCACCAAGTGCCATTCCTTAATTTACAACAGTCTTTAACTTCAGAGGCAATTGCCAAGGTGCTCATAAAAAGAGAAATGATGAATATTCAGGATGTCTTCTGAATCCATTAGGCAACTGAGGATGAGGTCTCCATATGTACAGCTTCAGCTGTTTTCACATGCTGGTAGAGAGAGTGCCAAGGTGGCGTCAGGAAGAAAAATGGCTCCTTAAGTTGCCAATGGGGGGAGAGGAAAGGAGGGAAAAAAGTATATCAAGTTCATGGAAATGAAAATTTGTTTAAGTGTAGTAATTCAACCTACATGTGCTCTGCATGGCAAGGTGTGAACCCAGCTGTTGGAGCTATCTGGCACGGCCAGCTCTATGGACAGGTGTGTGTAGGATCAATGTCAAGTTAAAAACTGTCACTGAAAGGTTTTCATTTTCCACACCATCCCCTCAAGGGTCTCAGGGAGTCTGAGGACAAGGAAAGACTCAGGCTAGACCAGGAAGAGAAAAAACTTGGCTTATAGAGGCTGAGAGAAGCTCTAAGTGTCATGCCTGAGTGAGGAGCAAGTCAGTGCTGGAGCAGGCTTTCTCCTTGATCCTCTCCCCCATCTCCCCATTTCCCTCTTTGACAGCCAACATCCCAGATAAGGTAGATGAGGCACTTACAATCACAGTCAGTAACTGATGAGGAAAACATGCTGTCCAACTCTTACATCCCAGAAAATAATGTCTTCTGGATGCCATGAATCATGGAGGATCACAGGCCATTAATCACCAAAGGGTGGAAGGGACGAGTTTAAAGTCATGTGCACCAAATACAGCCATTTCTCTGGGGAATCTCAAACCTGGCATGATTCATTTTGTTTTCTCAGGGAGAAATCACCAGGGGTGGAAGAATAAATAATGCCACAGCCTCCTGAGTTCATTGGGTAGTGAGGCCAACACTCCCACCGAGGAGAGGAGGTTTTTGTCATAGGAGGTGTGTATCTCCAGAGCAGGTATTGGGGTGCTCCAGAGTCAGTGTAAAGGTTTTTTTTCAGTCTATCAGGTCTTCCCCTAAAGACTGTAGGGAGTCACTGGGATTTACAGGGAAAGCAGGAGGGTGACAGTCTTCATTGCCCATATGTCTTGAGGTTGTCAGTGTCTGATTTGGTGATGACTCAGGTTCACAGCCTGTTCCTGTAACCACTGCACATACTTGTGTGACAGGGTATCCCAAATGCAGGTTTCTGGAAGGAAGAGGCTGTATGGCCTATGCACAAGGGGCAGATGCTGGTTACTTGCCTTTCCAGCCATGACTGTATAATGTGGTGGACACAATGGACACAAAGAGAGGTCTCACTGGGGGAGTACTTGGTAAATTTTAGTAGTCTTTGGTTTTGGTCTTTAAGCAATTTAAGAGCCAGCAGCTGATGACCAGACAGTGCCTGAAGATATCACAGCCCCATACACACAGGTGAGCAACCCTCAAGTGCATGATTTACACCTCCCTTGCTCCTAAGTATAGATGTGGGGAGGAGGATGTACCTCACATCTGAAATCAAGAACTATTAGACTATATTTATGGCTAGTTTAATTGCTTTGTGTTACTGTTGATATTGTTTCTTGGGTTTTCCACATCAGTTTCCTAACTGCTTCAAATAAAAATGCCAACCTGGAGCAGAACAAGCAGTTGACTTAGTGAAGACAAATGCAATTCAGACTCACGGATTATCTAGCCAAAGAGTTTGAGTTCAGTTTAGTTCAGAGTTGAGTTTTCCACTCTTTGCAATTATTAACAGAACATTTTGTGTTCACACAGCTCAGCTTTCTAGTGTTCCTTTTATTTTTTAAAACAGGTTTTTTTCTGACCAATCACTCATTATTTTGCACATGAGACTGGTCACCACTTCTGGTCAGACTGTTTGAATCTGTGATGAAGTGAATAAAAGAGGGTAGATGGGAGAGGATATTTCCACTGCTAATCCCAGCATTTGCTTTCACACACGAGTACCTTGCCCACGTGCAAGCATGGGCACTTGCAAAAAGAACAATGAGAACTTGCCAACAGGCTGAGCAGCCCCCATCTAGGTGCTTTCAGGAAGCTGTCAAAAAGGAGGAAAGTGGTAGAAGCGTGCTGAGACCAGAGTGTTTTGAAGAATTGTTCCAAGCACGTGTTCCACAATTGTCTTTCAGCCCTGTGCTTTCAGCTGTAACCACCAGGAGCACACAGGGACATGGGCAATACAGGTACATGCTTTTCCCACTGCTTCCAAGGTTAATATGGACAACATTCCACAGTCTGTTGTTGTGGAAATACCAGAGGCTATCCTTCAAAAGCAAAAAGGATTACACCTACACATTAATGAGAAGGGAGCAAACAGAGCATTTCAAAGATGTCAGAATAACGCCATCAGAGTAACTAGCAGGATGAAATACCTCCAAAAGAGTTTTCCCTGATCCACTGTGAGCAATCATCCCTTATGCAGCACTCCAAGGAGTTCAGCAGGCCGGTGAGTTCCAGGCTTGCAGGCGTTCGGCTCGGGCAGTGAGCTCCAGTCTGTCAGTGGTGTGATTAGCCATGGTCTGAGAAGGTAACCAGCAGCACCTGCATTCCAGACCACAACTAAGAGTCCCTTTCACAGTTCACCGCATTGCAATGAAAATTAATTTTCCTTCATCGTTTTATTCCTGTGAAATGAAAAATAAATAAAAAAAAAATAGGGGGAAGGTGGGGAAAGGAGACACTTAATAGGCAGCAAAACCCACAGGGCACTTAGCTGAAGGAGCTCTCTGAAAGAGGCCCTGAAGATGGAAGTCTTGTCTGTCATCTCAGCTGCTCAGTAATAGTAGTGGCGGGACTCCTGGAAAAATCAGGAGAAATTGCGCTGCAGACAGGATAGGGCAAAGATGTTTCTGTGCAGTTTTATGGTTGCGGTGAAGACCAGTGGGCATTAAACTCATCTTCAGGGGTATAATTTGGGTAAATCTCAGCTTCCAAGTCCTCAGACCCTGAACTTAAAAAGCAGACTCCCCACTAACCACTGCCCTGCTTCCAGATCTTGCACTTACAACACTTGTGGACAGGTATTTTTGCCACCAAAAATCATGGCAGCTCTTCCGGAAATGTCTGTATCCAAAATGGTTGGGAGCATATTTTGGAAACTCTGATGACTTTCCCAGGACTTTCTTCCCAAGGCAAAATGAAAAGCATCAGTTGGAAGCAGAAAATCTGTATACTTTTCCCTTCCTAGGAATACAAGGTTAATCAATTTTTCTACTTTCCTAGAAAAGAAAAGTAGCATTTCATATGTTTTATAGCACATGTTGGGCATTGTCAGGCAAGACCAGATTATTATCCTATGGCCTTTTTATTTTTTAATATTTCTTATCATAGTTCAGGACATTTTCAGCTCCATTCCTATGAAATCATTTCTCATTGTTACCTACCAAAAAAAAAAAACATCCCAAATTATCAATGCTGGTGGTGACATCAATCATTTTAATTTCTCTCTTATGGGAGATTCAGGCCTGGATATTTGTAGGAAGGTGAGTGCAGGAGTCCAAGGGGAGCAGGACAAGAGGACTGAAGTTCTCTGCATCTCTGCTCATCACCAGCTGCAGCAGTGGAGACTTTCCACATTGTTGTGTCCAAGAGCTTCAGCACCGAGCACATCTCAGGAGGGGTCAGTGATTTATGGCTCATGATCCTCCACATCCATTCTTGTTTCCATGCCTCAGTTGTTTTTACTCTTAAATAAAGAAATATTATGGAGTCAAATCCAGAGAAGCATTTACAAGGATGAAGGGCTGACTGTGGAATTGCTGGTGTTTGAATTTCTGGATTTAGGGTGTCCTGTTTAGAACAAATCCGGCTTATTAAAAGACAAAGCAATCTATTCAAATGCAACAAGCTTAAACTTTTTCTTTCTTCAAACAGCATAACTTCATTCACTTCAATGGAATAGAATTTGGTTTACACAGGTGTGAGAGGGAAGTCAAGAAGCATATAGAAATGTTTTCTTTTGAAATATTTCTGGAGAAGAGGGGCAAAAAACCTGCTTCTAGACCAATGCAAACATTTGTATGGAAATTTTCCTTAGGGTAAAAATTTTCTGGACAAAAACTGGATTTTTTTTTTCTCCCTGTAAAATAGTTTGATTTTCAATAATCCCACAAACATTTAAATGGAAATCTAAATATTTTCACAAAATCTTTAATTGTATTTTTAAAGCTTTTGGTTCCTTTTTTTTAAATCAAAAACTGAAGTCTTTTGTCAAATATACTTAGAAAAAGTAACTTATTTTTTTCAAAATTTCCCATAACAGGTTTTTAAAGCAGCCTGAATAGAAAATTAAAAGGACTATAAATATGAAACCAATAAAAAACTGTCACAGCTGAGCTTGACAAACTAACTGTGGAGGTTAGTGTACATGAATGGGATGAACAAGAGTTGTTTAATCTGTAGGTTTAAGGTGTTTCTGTTAACATACTTCATAGAGGGGCAAGTGAAGGGCAAGGGGAAGGTTTTCCCTGAATTCAGGTTTTATACAACTCATTTAAAACTAAGAAGGAAATTAAAGGAGAACAGAGGATGATGGAGTAAAAATTAAAGAGCATCACAAGCCTTAGCCATTTCTGTACATTTTGAGCCTCCTCAAGATATTGATGTCCCTGCTATGATGCACTCAAGAATCATCTGGCTCATGGGTTCCAAAGCTGGGAGCCATACCCCAGTGTGGATGGGATGATGGGAACTGAGCCAGACCATGTCCACACATGCAATTGTAAAATTCTGCGTTCCGCAGATGAACAGCTCAATATTCAGATGTGTGGGTGCTCATAAGAAATTCCCAGGAATTCAGTGCTCACTTTGTCCAAAGCAGTTGGAAAACTCTGATCTATCTACCACGTATGTTTAAAAACTCTAACAGAGATGCTCTGGAAGAGGGTAAACAGAGCATTAATTAAGGCTAAGCCTCTCTGACATTTTTCACAGCAGCAAACCCAAAGAGATGCATTCATTTAAACAGTGATTCACCACAGCTAAATGCTGAAGTTTTGTTCTCCTAACAGCAATGCCATTGCCTTATAAAAGAGAAGAATAAAGAATGAAATTAAAAAAAAAATAATAATTAAGCCCTGAACAGTGGCCTGTAGATGTGGTTTTCAAATTCAACTCTTCCAAATATGACAAGGATGTTGTGACTCTTTCGTTCATGAATCATTTCTCTAGAAAGACCAAAAGAATTAATCATGATAAAACAAGAAAGTAGAATTGCACAAGGACAGCAAAGGGCCCAATCTGAAGAGTGCTTTAAGAAGATGGCTCATGAAAAAAAGAAAGAGTGCAGTCTCAATCCAAGACTGAATGGTTCCATTGTAATCCTGCTCGAATCTGTGATTGCAACCCAGCATTGACCAGGATAAACCAGGTAGTGCTGGCTGACTGGAATGGGGACAAAGATACCCCAAACTTCCTGGACATACCTGGCAGAAATTAGAGGTGACTGAATTTGCAACAAAACCTCTTCTCTGGTCATGCCAGGCTGGGGGTAACTAGAACTTGAGTGATCTCGGAAACTATGGGCTGAATGAGAGGAAAATGAGCAGGTAGAAATATTTGGACAAGAGTTAAAAATAGAACAGAGAGTGTGTATTTGTTGTGTCATACAAGCAACAAATAATTTTTAATAATAGAAGATTTATAACATACTGTAATATTCCTGTAAGTTTCATAACATCATCCCAAGAGGCAGAACATGATTCTTTTTGCTTGCATTAAATTGGACATAGCACAAAGCACTGAAATCATAATTTCTCTTAAAAAAATAAAATTAAAAAAAAATTTTAAACAAAATAAAAAAGGTATGGGGAAGAAACTGAAAAGGGAAGAGAGGAAATGAGAGTCATCACACCATATCTGTCCCAGTAGAATGAAAATCCAGAAGCTGCTTTCTTTCAGGGAAAAGGACCAGGAAGGAAGTTTTCAGCAAAATAAGGAGAGCGTAAGGCAGGTCAGGCTTCCCCCTGTGCAAAGAGGGAGAATTTCTTTCATGGGCTTGCTGTCTGAGCCTGACAGGAAGAGACTTAAGAGGTTACATCTGCTAGGGTTCCCCAAGAGATCCCTGAGAGCTGACTTGACTGCTCCTCAGCCACCTACACAAGGAGACAGGCTTTCCCTGTCAGACAAGAATATAGCAAGGTCTAGAGGCTACAAGATGAAGCCAGCAGAATTTAGGCACACTGGGTGTGACAGGGATTGCTTTCAGCAGCATCCCAAGACACATGGCAGATTCTCCCATGACATGAGGCCTCTGAATCAAGGGAACATGTTTTGAAAGGTTGGATTTAGGTAAATCGAGGAGTACATACATTTTTATGAAGGGTTTATTAAATTAAAACTTTGTTTGACAGGAATTTAAATTAGATAATCAAAATATAACCTGTTTAAAATCTTAATATTACAGAGGAGCAAAGCTTATGTTGCTGTCCATTTGCAAGTTTGTTGTAATAATCCTTCTTTCACAAGAACACTTCGAAGCATTTTATGAAACATTAATAATCCCAAATAAACATCTTTAAATCAGGTGTTTGGGGAAAGTCCAAGTGTGTCAAAGCAAGGCCTTTTCCTAGGAACTATTGATGCAATTGAAGAGCTGCGAGAGCACAAATACATTTTTTAACATATGAGGAATAGCCACCAAAGCTTTCTGTTTTATTACAGCCTCCTGAAGTAAGTTGAAAAGAGACAAAAACATTCAAAATCGGTAGGAGAAGTAATCAGGAATAAGTGAAAAGAAATTTTAAAATTCAGTCTCTGGTGGAAAGGATATTGCTAACAGCTGAGTTCTATTTTGTAATCCAAGAATCCAAAGGCTTGCAGGCAGCAAATTCAAAATTAATCAAGGAAAATGTTATTTCTCTGCAAAGTCCATTGCCAGTCCATGGCTGGTTGGTTCTCAGGGTTCTGTGGGAGAATCAGTCAATATCTAATTCTCCTCCAGGGTCTATCTGTGTGAAGTCTCCACGTGGTGCATACCCACCCTGGTCACACATGTCTATAATCCTATGGGTGTCAGTAGAGGGGGAAACAAGGTGTGCACATTCCATGGGTTTGTGCCCTCCTCGGTCACACAGAAATCCTGGCAGCCCTGCTTGCCTTGGCCTCTCTTCTACAGGCCAAACCAGCTCCATGCCACAAAGCTGTTTCACTGACCCACTCACAAAACTTTAAACTCAACAAAATACATATTTTTTGTGCTTTAGGTCACAACATTTTGCTTAGTGGAATACAAACTTCAGACTGATCACTGACTCAGTCATCTTGCCCGTGCCAAGGGCCAGCTGCAGAGGACTGCTCCTTCCAAGTCAGGTGCCATCAGCTTCAAGGAGAAGAGTTGCTGGTCTGAGCATTCCCAGAGGGCTGTGGGAACTATGAAACAGACTTCAAACACCAAACCAAAGGTCTGCAAGGTATAACCCAAAAAAAAATAATCCTTGAAGACTAAGGAATGTATGGCTGAGGCATGATGCAAAACCACTCCTAACCTTGCAGGCACTGCCAGCATCTTCCTGTGTTTCTGGGCATCAACTATCCACTGACAAAAGGGCATTGGGAACAGTGCTCCTATGCAGCAGCATTTCCATAATTACTTAATACTAATTTCTTTGCTTCTTTTCACTAGACCTTCTGGTCTAGGCTGCAGCCACTACCACAGTACATACAATGGAATGACCCGATTTTCCCATCTATTTCTTCTGCTCTTTTCCTCTTTAGCTTTAAGCTTGGAGAGGGACTGTGTCTGCCTGGGTGTTTGGGAAGGGCCAGCTGGGTGCAGATGCTGCTTCAAGTGCCATTGTTATTTTTTCAACTGGAGTCATTATTCTGTGCTCAGATGTGGTCAGATTATTCTTGCTTTTCATGCAAGAAAATGAGGTATAACTGCAGAGATAGCTGGCAGAGAGCCTAAAAGATTATGGATCATACTGTGCCATAGGCACAAGCAGTACTCATCAGAAGTAATATTTTAATACCTTTAAAAGCTGTGATAAATTATAAAGAAAGGTAATATAAAATGTATGATCAAGTGTGGGCTCATTTTACTTCAGGCATTCTATCACATGGTGACCAAAGGAGATGGAGAGAGGGGATGGATGGTGGTTTTTATTGCTTGGCTGCAACATCAAAATTGGGTTGGTTTAAAATATTTATGACATGAGAGAAAGAAAATCTGTGAATTACTCAGAACTTAATGTACATACTCTTAATGTGTTTCACATTTTCTGTAGTTGGGGACAGCAGAGTGGGGAATTGAGGATAACTTGTTTACTGCCAAACAGGTCTCCGTAGTACCTAGTTTTCCTATGTATTAAAAATCGTGCCTGGGGCCAAGAATCCTGGGGCTGGAATTAAAGACAAGAACACACAATAACTGTAAGTAATGGCAGAGAGATTTAAATAGCACACATCAGCAGAAAAGAATGGGGAAACCTACAGTACACTGACTTCATTGATACCCCATTTATCAGCAATTACTGACTCCATTAAAGGCAGAGTTTACAGCAGACAGAGAAACAGAGCCTAAAATATGTCCCAACAGATGGACAGAGAGTGTCAGTGATGCCGTATTTCAAAGGCATCTGCAACTTTGTTATCATTGTACATGGAGTCAGAAAGACAGTGAAAAACACTGGAGTAAGGGCCAGCAAATGATTTACTTGACCCTGCATGGGCAGAACTGACAGCAAAAACCTCATTAATTCCTCAGGTCATTCTGGAAGACATTAATTTGGTTTGGACTCGGGACGAGAGGAGATTTTCCAGACATACACCAGGAATTATGAAATCTCTATAGCCAGAGGAAAGTATGTCCAAATCACTTTCTGCATAAATCAAGCTGACTTTCTGAAGAAGGATAATATGCCTAATCAGGGGAGTTATGGAACTTCTTGTACTTATTAGACAGAAAATTAAACAGTATTTTATTTGATAATCAGCTTGGGGGAGGGGGTTTTTCGCCCCTCTTTCTTTTACCACTGTCTTCTCTTGCCAAAGATGAGTTGGGAAAAAAAGACTCTTTTGAATAACTGTGAGTGCTGTGATATTATTTGTTTGTTCCTGTGGGCATGCACATAAAGACATTTATATACATATGGGTAATATATGTGCATAGTTTTAGTCAGCTCGCTGTATTTATGCACCTCTTGGCCTTTTAACTCCATGTTGCAGAATGCCAAGTGCCATCACCTTCCCACTCTGAGCCTGCTGAACTCCCACCCTCAGCTGGGAACATCTGGGTAAACAGGAGGGCAAGCTGAGCAGAGATTCTTTTTGGGGAGGCAGCTCTCATGCCACACTTCTGCTCCTGCATTGTCCCTTCTGCAGCTCTGCTCCCGCCAGCATTGAGGGGACCTTCGCCTCAGCAAGGACCGATTAAAAATGGGGAGTCCAGCCTGCAGGGCTCGATACACAAACCAGGAGCCCCCCTGAGCTTGGGAACTGGGAATGACAAGCTCAGGTCCCACTTATGACTTCTCCAGTCTGGCCCTAAATTTCTTTGCCAAAAAGGGTCCCTGGACGGAAAAGCCCTTGCTGGGTATCCCCAACTCAGTGATGAGGAGCTCCAGACGCAGCTGGGGTGAGCAGGACTGTCCTCTTCTGCCTGGCTGACCTCCATGGCAAGGCTGTTTGGCTCCAATAGCAGTCCCCAAAGCCCCCAGACTCCTTGGAAATAGCCAGGAGCTCCTCAGAACTGCACCACCCGCCCCCCNCTTATACATAAGTCCTTGCCACACAGGGTATCTTCCTCCGTAAAAGATGCATCCATCATGTTTAGAGAAGGGTTATCTCTCCCTGGAAAGAACATGCATTAGTACTTTTTACTCATTCAACACTGGACACTCCCTATCAACAACAGCCTGCCGAAGGGGAGAAAGAGGTGAATTAATCACGGGAAGAGACAATTTAAAGGAGTTTGGCTATAAAATAGAGTTCATTAGGAGGCCATAATGTGTTTGGGACTAACAGGCTGCAATTTGCCCACCTCTACTGTCCCAGACAGCAATAAGCAGCACTAATTGCATTGACACCATGTTGCAGGATGGCCACAAACCCTCTCTTAACTCCTTCCATAGAAGAGGCACCAAAAAAAAGTTATTTCACCTATTGTAAATGCGAGTTCTCTTTCACAATGCTTAGCTCCTTATCTCCTTGGATTGAGAGAATACAGCATAAAGTGGTCTGCAGTTTTCACTCTGAAGCTAAGGTTGTAATAATAATAATCATGTTACTTGGCTCTAAGATTGCACTCAGAGAGGTCTCAAAGCACGTTACAAATGTCCATGGTATAGACAGCATATCACTAAAGGCACAGGTCCAAGTGAACCCCAGTTGGGAATGCAGCACAAAGCACTTTTTCCCATCCATCCTCCAAGATGCAACATTTTTTTTCCCTGCTTTTTCTGGTTTGGTTTGTTAAAAGTATATTATGTTGGCTAATATTTTTTTTCTGGTCTTCAGATGTCTCTCAGTATTTGTTTCATATTATTACACAGTCTATGCAGAGCACTACCATAGTCCCTGGCAATGTAGGGCTGTGGTTCTAGGGCAAAAAGAGAGGTAAAACAGGGATTGAAATACTTGAATGGCCCAAGTTTGTGCAGTGCTGCCTGTCTGGACTTCTTTTGATCAGGTCAGAACAAGCCGATTTTTTCTAGGCCTGAATTCCAGCTCAGTTCTTCGTCGGGATGTTAGGTGGTGACCTTAGCTCTGTACAGCACACTAAAACCTAATACAAAGTAAATATTTCATTTGGGAAGCCTTTGCAGCCCATCAGCTGCAAAAGTACCACAGGAGGCACTTAAGCTGCGGGGAGCTGTGTGCTCTCCCATCACCAAAGTGCTTTCACCAGAGAGGGTCATGTTCTTTCCATCACTGGGGTGAGACAAGCCTTTGCCAGCCCAGCCTGCAGGTTCAGGAGGAGGCAACCTTGGGAAAGCAGATCAGCAGCTGAGAATTGCTTTGTTATGAGCAAGAGAAATGGCAGGAATGATTTGCAGTGCACAAAAAAATACTGCTTTATTCCACTGACACTCTCCATTTAAAGATATGAATAAAAATAATCTGGGGATTCATTTTCACATGTGCTCAGACTGCCTCTCTAGCAGCAAAAAGGAGCTGAAAACAAAAGTGAATTATTTGTATGTCCCATTTGCCTGGCTTTGCCTGGAGTGATGGCAATTGATCTTAGCATAAATGAAAATCAGATAAAAGGAAGGGTCCTGTTTGATCATGGTGACTCGATGCCTGAAACCAGGAGAATATGTATTTTTCAAGAAAATTAGCCTGTTTCAGATAACAATTGAGGTTATTAAAGTATTAGCAGATGTATTTTTTACTCCTTGCACACTCTGCAGTATCTTTGTTTTTCTTATTTTCTTTTTTCCCTCTTCTCTCCTTTTCTCTCTTTTCCCTCTGCTTTCACAGTTCTCTCAGCATAAAGGTTGAACCATAAGTAGCTACTTTCAGTTTGGTTTCCAGTCAATTCCTGTTGAATTTTACTTCCAGGATGTCATGCTCAACAGAACGATAGAAAATCCAAGTTGAAAATACAGTAACAACACGTTTGCTTGTTGGTTTTGTTTTTAAATATTTCCCTGGGGATTTGTAACAAATGACAGAAATGTTTTCTACTGGTCTTAAATACTGTGAAATGTTATTTAATGATCAAAACTTAAATATTAAGCCAAATTTTATTGCACAATGTGTTCCTTTAATGGAAAGAACTAATGAAAAACACATTAAGCCAAATTCACTCTATTTTCTTCACCAAGAAGAAATTCTTCTTTATTGCTAAGGATCTTTGTTTGCTTCATTTTTCTGGGAACAGTGTTCAAATTTGTATAATCAGACCATGTTCTGCACATATTTTTCATGGCTATTCTGAAACAGTTTTGTCCTCATCTCTATCCCTGGAATGGATTGTTTTTGGTTTTTTTTTGAAATGTGAATCTTGGCTGGATGACTCACTGGGACATTATCTTCATCTGTTTTACAGTAATTGGACTGGAGCAATTTTTGTGGCTATATCTGAGGTTGTTTCCTGCTTTGAACTTAGCACTCACACAGTCGTGTTAATTTTAGTGATTACACAAACTAGACTCTGGCCAATAAAGTTATTGTAGTCAAAACCATGGCTCTGATCCAAATAACTTACTCTATCTGCAGCAGAGCAACTGCTGCTTCACAGTATGAATGGAATAAAATCAAATAAAAATGCTGACCACAACAACTTGCCAGCAGAAGAATGTGTAGTATGGCTTCTTTTCCCATGTATTTGGGAATCTTGTACAGGTCTGTTCTGCTTGAGAGTCTTATATCTCAGTTATAAAAGGACATTTATTCTCTAAGAAGGGAGAGGGGGAAAGGTTCAATGTTTTAGATTTCATTCAGGTAAAATCCCAGTTCAGAAAGGGCATAAAAGCACACGCTGGAAATGAAGTGTGTGCTCAAGTCCCATTGAAGCTAGGTAGATTGTAAGCATATGCTGAAATGCTTATTTAAATTGGGCCCTTAATTATTAAGTGCTATGAGATTGAACTACATTTCATATTATTTTCATACATCTATATTTATATATGTGTGGGTGAGTGGGTGGGTGGGTGTGCAAGGATATATGTAAGCTGTTCACTAAAGAACATTAAAAATGAAAAAAAGGATCCCCCACACCCTTCTCCCTTAAGTGTCAGATTATTTGATGGTTTTGGCAAGCAGTTTTTAATGTTTGGCTGAAATGGCCATTTTGTCAATGAAAAGAAAAAATTAAACTTGTTTTTACTGATCCTCAGGTTTGCTGTGTGTGTGGAAAGGGCTGCAGAACCTCAGCCCATCCTTGCAGGTCTTTGCAGGGTGCATCGCTACTTGCATCTGTGTTTTAATTAATCAGCCATCACCTCAACTGTGCTCTAATTCTGGTGATTATTTCTATCATTTATACATACCCAGGATGATGTTCTATGTACCTGCTGTTAATCTAACTGTGCATTCCCTCCATGATAGATCCCTGTCCTCTTGGTTTACTACAGGAATAGCTTCACAGAGCTTTATCTGGTATCACTGGCCTGTGTCCTATCGAGACAAGCTGGTGCTCCTCATATTGTGCAAATGCAGAAAGCCAATAAAATGGTAAAGTGTATGTGTGTGTGCATGTGTGTGTGTGTGAATAAAAGGTCTTAAATACACAGGTTAAAAATGCACCCCCAAATGTAAGGTAAGGAAAAAATGAAGGGTTTGAGGAAGGACTTGGTTTAGAGGTGCAAGGTGTTTAGCTCCAAGCAGAGGGAAGGAGCAGGCACAAGTGAAGCAGCATGGACTATCCCTAAAAAGGCAGAAAAATATAGTCCAGGAGGAGGGTAGTTCACTGATAGGAAATGAGGAGAGGTGAAGCACAGTCCTGGGGGGTTTTACAGGGCAGGAAAGTGGTTTGGAATTCAATTCAGCAATGGATAAGAAGGTGACAGGGAATGTGAGCAATATGATCCTATTTCTTAGAATGAGAAAAAATGCAGCCATGAAAGTCTGTATCCACTAAAGTTATGAGAGAAGGATTTTTTTAATCTTTTTTAAGTAAAAAGGGAATTTGTAATGGCTGAGGTGTAAAGTTAGGGCTATGTACGGACAAATTGCTGTATTTCTTGTAAGAGAGTGACATAGCTGTCAGCAAGGAGATGCAGCCAGGCCAGGAAAGCTTGGACTCCTTAAGAACATATCTTCAGAGACCATCAAATGCAGTAGGACACCATGCAGCTCTCAGGGGATTCAGCCCACTGCCCCACATCCAGAGACAGAGCAGAGCAGGAAAAGAGGGGTAAGAGAGGCACAGAAATGTAAGAAATATTGCAAAATCATTTAACAGCAGAGCTCAGGCAATGCCCCCATCTCAGGCTCTTGTTCAGCACACACCCCACCAGGGCAGGCAGGAAGGTGACTCTGAATCCTCCTGATGCATTTTGGCTCCCATCTCCTTGCAGACTGAAACGTTGTGCTGTCCTCCTCACTTCTGGTTGCACTTTGAAGGTTTGCTATATCCATCCTGTGGGCAGATGGAGACAACAGCAATGGCAGAAAATTTGTGTCCTGAAGCAGAAAGAAAAGACACAAACGCCCAGAGAAATACCTGTCTGAAGGGATACACTATGTACCACACACTAGCAGATAAGAAGCCACTAATAAAGAACAAGGCAGAAAAGAGATTTTCCTGCTTGCCTAAAGACAGACCTGGAGCAAAGGCTAGGATGCTATGACTGCTGGGTTCTGCCACTACCCTCAGCAGATTTCTAGCTAACTTTGTCCTAATTCAGCATTAGCAGCTGCTGCCAGCTCCCAAAGATGTATCTCCCATATGAGACAGCACTCAAAGCCCAGCCTCAGCCCTATTACCCAATAAGCAAAAAAATATGTGCTGTCACAGCTTGGTTTTATGACAGCTAGGCTTAACCAGGATGCTCAGCAAAACCCCCTAAGTTGGTCAGTGCAACGCTGTCTCTCTTAGCATGCAGGATGCAAACAGCTGCAGAAATGTTTTATGTTCCTGTTCCATCACTGAAGTTTCCTGTTGTGTAGAAACCTCCTGGATACAAGGGAGATGAATTATTGATATGCCAGCCTTGGGAAGGAAAAGCAAGGCAAGATTAGCAAAAGGGAAAGGACCTTTGTCTGAAGTAAATTGTATAAAAATCAGGACATTTGGTTCCCAAGGAGCTGCACACAATGAAGAGGAATCAGGCTCTAAAACACTAATCATGGGTGATTCAGGGAATACCTCTGGTTTCACTGCCTGGCAGGGACACCCATCACCCCCAAAAACAGATCCCAGGACACATCCTCTGTGCTCAGGCTGACCTCCAGGACCTGGGATCACACAGCTGTGGCAATGGTCTGTGTGTCCACCCAGACTAAGGCACCACAGACACACTTGGAGGCAGTGTGGGAGCAGGCAGGTACCCAGACACACCAAATTTCTGTGCTGATCCCAGTGTTTGTCCTGCAGAGATCTCCACAGGGTTGTTGAGAGCTCCACACCGTCTCCAAAGCATCTGTATCCATTTCTGGGGACAAGACCTCTCCAATCATCTTCGAGCATTGTGCCAAGCCTTTAGAGACTGCTCACCTCCCAGCCCCTTCAGAGAGGGTTGAAAAGAACAGGACCTTCATGTCAAGCTCATGAAGAAAACATCTGTCCAACAATGCAAAAAAAAAAATGCAAAAAACCCTCATGTCTGGTGCAGAGCTGGTCTGGAAACCTTTCCGCTGAAGCACCCTCCCAACAGGTGCATTCCTCAAAACAACACCACTGTGCCCTCACCAGGAGCTCTGGGGTTAGAGCAGTGGAGTGGAGAAATTAGCTTTGTCCTGCAAAGGATTCTCATTTATGGCTTGATTACCCCATTAACTAGGAGAGAGCACTTCTGTGTGATTAACAGGTGCTGCATTACACCCCTGGTATCTCCCTACTTCTCTAAAGATCCCACACACAGCTCACCAGTGGCCACTTCCCCTCAGCTGTGCACGCTGAATGCAGACAGGGAAGTTGCAAAAGCACTTGCTCACTCTTCCATGTAATCATGTGCACACTGTTCTTAGAAAGTAGAGAGGAGTCGTGTGCTCTGAAACTCTGCAGCATGCAAAGATCTGCCAGCAGCCCTCATTCCCCCCATCACACCATGGAGGGCAGTCAGGGCATGACACAGGAAGGATTGGGAGCAGAACAAGGACCCAGTGCAGGTGCCAGCTGCACAGGGGTCACCCTCCCCTGCCTTGGTCCCAGAAATACGAAACAAACCTTAGCTGAGATATTTGTGGCCGATGGGTGTAGCTGGAAAATAACTGAAAGGCCAGTTTGCCCAGAGAGAGAAGCAAAAACTGATCTTTCAGCTCACTGGCAAAACCAAAAAACAAGAAGGAGCACAAGGGGCTACTTGAAGTGAACCTGAAATAGCTATTGTTTTGGGGTTGGGCGTTTTTTTCACAAAACTGAAAATTTGGAGTAAAAATGCTTGAGTTGGAGGGTGTATTTTATTTCCTTCATGAGCTTTTACTGTCATTCTCAAGCAGTTTCAATAAAACTGAAGTAAATATGAAACAAACATTGGCTTTGAATAGTGCTATTGAAGGGCTGTCTTTAAAATGTCGGCATTACATGTTAAAATGTTTTCAGATTTGTTTTAACTATAACAATTCATTACCCGTTATGGCAGTTTTGTATTTATCCTAAGTACATGTTCACCAGTGGAAAAAAAATGTGACTGAAAATTGTTACCCTGCATTATAGTACAAATTTTCACATAAAAAAAAATCTTACCAAAAATAAATGTCATCCAGCAAATAATTGATGTGATTGGATGCTGCTTATAAGAATGGACAGGAAACAGAAAGTACCATGACATTCCTAAGTTCAGCAATTGGCGAGAGTGAATGGAAATCTCCTCTTAAATTAGGAGAAAAGATGTTTTAGATTTGTTTTGGCCTGCAACTCTATGAGTAAGATAAGGAGCTCCCCTGACAACACAAAACCAGGACAGTCAGCAGAGCCAGTTAAAAAATAGCAATTGCTGGTCAAGAGGTTTGAACATTGTTGTTTGAATTTTCCAGTGACCATTTATTCCACTTCTCAACACCAAACAAGGAGGAGCAAGAGGGATAATGAATTTTGCCTCTTTCTGAGTGTTTTGAGTGTTTGGCTTCGTCACTCCAGGAACTGCCTCTGAGTACCTTTGTTTACATGAAACAAGTACCTTGATGCACAGTGAAGGAATCTTTAATCAAACAGTTTGTTTCCAGTGTGGTTTTTGCTGTAGTGCTGGGATGCCCCAGTGTGGGCTCAGGGCAGCACCTTTGTCCCCAGTGAGAGGATACCTCCTTCTCTGGGCTGGAGGAGCAGCCAGCAATGCCAGCAGCTGCCCAATCACCAAACCACCCTCTGGCCACTTCATCTGCCAGCCTTCAAGGAGCTTTGAACACAGGGACAAGTGTCCATGAGTCACCCCAGCACCAAAGAGCAGGGATGGAGCAGGGATGGAGCAGGATGGAGCAAGATGGAGCAGGATGGATCAGGGATGAAGGATGGAGTGGGATGGAGCAAGGATGGAGCAGGATGGAGTGGGATGGAGCAGGGATGGAGCAGGATGGAGCAAGATGGAGCAGGGATGAAGCAGAATGGCGTAGGATGGAGCAGGGATGGAGCAGGATGGAGCAAGATGGAGCAGGGATGGAGCAGAATGGCATGGGATGGAGCAGGGATGGAGCAGGACGGAGCAGGGATGGAGCAGGATGGTGTGGGATGGAGCAAGGATAGAGCAGGATGGAGCAGCAGTGCCGCCCTGCTGTGCAGTCTGAGGTCTGGCACACCCCTCACCCCTCAGCCCCTGCTGACCCTCCGTGTCCCCTCCCCAGCCCTGGCTGCTCCCAGAGAGGCCTCCCACAGTGCTGGGTGTCCCCGTGTCTGCAGCCTGGGAAGAACACACTGGACCCAGTCCTGACTAAGATAAATGGGGCTGTGCAGATCAGCAGTGTCTGGGGTGTCCATCACACACCGCTGGATTGGCTGTACAAGCCCTGCAGGAATTGTGCTTCATTTGTTGGACTGCTGAGATTTGGAGGCCACAGAGGAGGTAGCAGGAGCACAGCAGAGCATACCTAGCAACTCTGTGGAGATAGTGGCCACTAATTAACCCTGAGTGTTTATTTGGAAGGAGAGCCATGCAGGGAAAGGGGTTTAGCCCTTTGTGATCCTGCGCCTGCAGTTTCCCACCTCATCCTCACTAAGCAGTTTTTCAGACACATTTCTAGAACAGCTGTCACCTTTCCTGCATTTCCATTTAAATCCTGCCCCTCGCTCTTTTGGCAAGCAGCTGATCTCTGACTCCTTTTCCCTTTCAGAGGTTGCCATACTCAGCAGAGATTTCCAGCTTGATGCTGCAGCACAGCAGTCCTGAGACACTTTCTGAAGCAGCTCCTGGTAGCAGCAGTAAACCACAAACTATCTCAAACATCCCCAGACCAGAGCAGCACACTGTGGGGTTATGCTGAGCATTAGACCCAAGAGGAATTCCAGTGCACAGATACACAGGACAGAGCAAATCTATCCCACAACATCTGGCATGCGGACAGCACAGGCGAGCTTATCTCTTGCATTTTATAATGAGAAAGTGGTGGGCCAGATCTCCAAAGGTATTTAGGTGCTTCGACATTTAACCTCCCACAAGGAAATTAAGTGTATAATTATGCTTGGAGGTCTGGCTGAGGCCTGTTTCTGATCACGCCATTGGTCCATACAGTTGGATGCTTTCCTGCATCCAGCAGTGGCCAAGAAGTGCTCATGTCCACAAAAAAAAAAAATTACAAAGAACATTAGAGAATAAATTTACTCCTTGTGAAATAGAGGTCAGTAGAGTTACACCAGGGAGGAATTTGGACCAAGATACCCAACTTTGATACAACCTTTTAAATAGTAAAAATATTTTCAGTGGACAGGGAACTGTAAGAGGTTTATAAATGCAAAGGAGAAGAAAAAAAAATGGTGCTGCTCCCCCGCAGTCTCCTAAAAATAGCAAATTACACACCTAATAAATGTATCAGCAGCCCATGAAATTGACAGCCTGAAATTGAAGAACAGACCCGTTTTGTTTGGAGAAATAGTCCTTAAGAGTGTGGAGGTGAATTAGAAAAATAGCAACTGACATTAACGGTGCAAGATTAATTCGCCCGAGCTTTAATTGAGACAGCCTGAATGAGCCAGAAAAAGAGAAAAAAGGGAGAGGATCCCAGCTCTGTCTGGCTCCATAGAAGCTCCACCTACCATTTCTTTTCAGCTGGAGCTCAAGTTACAGCATTACATCACCCCAGAAACGTCCCTTTGGCTGATAATTCCCTGGGAGCTGGGCATGGATGCTGGGCTCAGGGTTACAGATGCATTCGGGTTCATCATTGTGGGGACAGAGCAAGGGCCACCCTCGGACAGCCTTCCAAACCCCCTCCCTCTCTGAAGGAAGGAGAACATCGGGGCCACCATCTCTTGGGGCAATATCCCTACTGCAAAGTCCCATTCCTGACTGCAGCTTTTCCTTGTGGCCAGAGGAGATGGATCTGGCTGGTGCTGGCAGGGCAGAAGAGATGTTATTTATATTTCAGAAGAGAACTGCATGTTCGACAAACCCTGAAATCCCCAAGCCTGTAAAAGCATTAAGCAGGCCATCCTGACCGTGAGCCTTGCTCAGGTTTCCTGGCTAAAACAAGAAAGTCCTTCTCCTAAGCAAGGAATAAGCTCTTGCACAGACAATATTTCAAAAGCCTTGCTGCTACTGAGTAAATAAATGTGCATAGCAGATACAATAAACATTTTCTTCTGTTCTGAAATCAGATCTGCAGATCCCAAATCCCCCTGTGCTGTGCAGACTGTAATTACAGGATATGTTAAATTTTCTTTATAGCCAGTCCTGATGGTTGTTAAGTGACCGCACCGCCCAGTACAGCACCCCTCTCTGGTCTGCTACCATTCGTAATGAAAACCAGATGTTTGTTTAAAGTTAATAATCAATACAGCACTCATCCTGAGTCAAGTAGGGCTAAACATTTGCTTAGAGAAGCCATGTCAGAGCTGTGATAAGCAGGGGCTCGGAGCAGCACGCTGCCTCAGACCCTGCTGGGGCGTGAGATAAACCATTCAAATTCCAGAGAGCGAGCACTGGGGCCGAGGGGCTGAGCTGAGCTGAGCTGAGCCTCCACGAGCAACACCAGCAACTCAAATAAATGCAGGCCCAGCTTCACCCAGAGCAGCCCAGATCCCTGACAGGCACCAGAGCCTGCTCCCAGCCCACTCTTGGCGAGCCAGAGTCCTGCTTTGTGCTAGCTTCTCCCCTGTATCCGAACTGAATAAGAACATGTGCAAGGGGAAGAGCAGGATGCAGTCGTAAAGCCACAGCCCTGGTAGGTGATGAGTGTTTCCAAATCTCTGCAAAGGCAGTGGGAGCTGGCAGAGGAGAGGCTGCCCAGCATCTCACTGCAAGCTGAGGTCAAGGCTGGAGTTTGCTGATCTTGTAAATCCCAGGTTAGATGGTAAATAGTGTAATTGGCTGCTGGGTTAGATACTGGGATGGAGGAATTGTTAGGGCAAACTTTTCAGGTGGCCCACAGGCCTTCTCACAGATGGCAATATTCGAGCCTTCATCTCAGTAAATAGATGATGAGGAGGAGCATTGGGAATGCTGGTGGGAACTTCGGTTTGGAAGGAACTCCAGCTGGTTTGCTTTGCCCAAATCTTTCCTAACTTGGTCAGGGCTGTTTCCTTGTCAAATGAGCTCTACATCCAGCCCAAGAGTTGAGACAATATATTCAATTGCCTGCCTGCACCATTCCCTTTCCCACCTCACCTCCCAGCCTGAGAACAGAGAGGCAAGGGGCCACCTTGTGAGCTTACCTGGAATACTCAGCACACCTCACTCCTGAATGGCTCTACCATGGTGAACACCAAGTGAATTACAGAGAATCCTGATCCTAGCATTTTGCCTGATAGTGGAAAAAGAAAATTTTCTTGATTGAGCCTGCTCCTTTCTTACAGTATTTAGCAGCAGACACCGAACGCTTGCCTGCAGCCTAACCTAACGATGGAAGTCACTGTTCAAATGTTCTGGTGTAAAAGAGACTGAAGTTTGAATTGCTAGGCCTTCCCTAGGAAAACTAGCAAATCAAATGACAAGAAGAAATGATGTGGAAATGTGTGTGACTCATGGAATCATAGAAATTTTGGTTAGAAGGGACCTCTAGAGGTCATCTAGTCCGACTTCCCACTTGAAGCAGGACTATCACCAGCAGTGCTTTACTGGGGCTCTATTTCAGAGTATATGATCTGTGTGTTTGCTTAACCTTATTTTCTCCCTTCTTTTTTCCCCCCTCCAATTTTTGTATGGAAAACCTTTTCCAAAACTTTTAGTTGCAAGTAATACCTTTCTCTTTATTCAACTCACATGATTAGGCCAAACATTTTCTATGCAACATTTTTGCATAAAGTGGCCAAGCCCTAAACTCTTTAAAGCTTTTCTGCCCAACATGAAAGGCTTTTTCTGCCTTAAGCAGGGCATCTACTAAAGTGAGGTGTCATCCCCACTGGCTCTGGAAATACAGTCATGCAGCATTGAAGCTGAAACTGGAGGAAGGGCAAGAGGACCACAATTCACAAAATGCAGGGCTACCCACTCCAGCTTCACTTTTTGTTGCATTTCTAGGGAAAGGGAGACACAGGACATCAGAAACACTTACATGCCAGTTCTTCTGTGCTGTGCTGAGTTGTTAACTTCCCTGCTTCCTCAGCACAGAAATCCCCATGTTAAAGTACTCATTTAGAGTTACCCAGAAAAGCTGAAGATAGATTTGGATCCTGTTGAAAGCCACTGTTTTGTAACAAGCCAGAATCAACCCTCTTGGCTTCAAAAAAAAACACCCTCCATTCCACTTAAAACAGGTTCAGTAAATTATCTGTGACCAAAAACAAAACCAAGTACTAAAAGCTGGATAAAACTGCCTACCTCACCTCCAAATTAAATGAATCTGACCTGCACACTATGCACAACAAAGCATTCCTAGAGCTCCACGGCTCATGAACATATCAAAAAAAGGCATTTATTAAATAACAGCCCATTTGAAATCACTCTAATGGTGAGTTTTTCCTGAAGAGGATTCATCTTTGTTCTCAGGTCATGCCATGCCTGTGGAGCTACAGCATCCTCCTAATCCACTGTGTCGTCTCTTCCCACTGCAGCCAGATTCCTGCATGGAAAACACTTCACCCCATAGCTCTGGGGAGTGCTCAAAGGAAAGCAACTGCCCCTGAAGCAACAGGTCTGCCTCGTCAGGGCTGGTCTGTGTGGCAGAAACTCCTGGAGGTGTCTCAGGGATCCCTCAGTGGGGTGGTGCTGGTCCAGGGAGGGCAGAGCTGTCCCTCGCTGCCCTTCCCTGTGAGCTGAGTTCGTGGCCCAGCTGCTGCACGGCCCCCACTCCCAGCACATGTTGGCTACAGATGCCTAAAAGAAAGCTGGGCTTTGCTATGCCTAATTCCCAGGCCTTGCCTCCAGCAGCCAAGGCAGCCACACCATAACACTTTCAAAATAGCAGTCCAGTGTCAGTCTTTGCACCAAAAAAACACCTTCGCCTGGGACAGCAAGCCTGCAGTCTGAGTGTTCCTGGGACCTGGTGGGGCATGGTGCTTCCATCATTCTCAGGAAAAGGCACAGGATTTGGCTGGCGCAAATGGATCCAGCAGTGTCTTCTCATCTAAAATCTTCTTTTCCTGGAAGAGATAGTGCCTTTTTAAAATTTTCTTTCTTTCCCCCAGCTTTGTAACTACTCCTGTTCTTCATTCTCTGCTATCTTGGCACCTTCCAAGCAAAATCTGACACTGAGGAACAGATCTCTTTTTTTTTCGAATAACAAATGGAAATACATTTTTGCTGCAGCCTTCCAATCCGCACAGGCGACACTGTCAAAATGCTCTGAACTTTTTTTGGAAGCAGCAGATGACTACAGCTGGTTAGCACAATTATAGCCGTTGTGTAATGCTTGGATCCTCTGTCGTTTCATTCATTCTATTCATCAAACTCTGCATTAGGCTGTGGGGGAAGATCTGCCTGATGGTAAATTTACATTTTTTCCTATGTTGCTGGTGTTTCTCATAGTTAAAGGGACACTGGCAAGTGACACATCACTTTTTAAATGTCGTTTCAGAAGTTGTTTACCCTGTAATCTACAGTATCCTCTTAGAAGCCAAAAGAATGGAGAGCTTGAGCAATTTGGCATTTCCTCACTCTTGTATGTTGATTTTTTTTTTTTTTTTTTTTTTTTTTGGGGGGGTGG
>VXBI01011711.1:360349-389335 GCA_013397375.1 Toxostoma redivivum
TTCCCCCCTCGTGTTTGTTGTTTTTTTTTTTTTTTTTTTTTTACTGTGGGCTGGAGGAAGCTCAGACACTTTTTACTTACAGTGGTTCACAGTGAATTTAAGGACAGAGGCCACCAATTTTCACAGCACTTCCAGAGGTAGGTAAGTATTATCTGAAAACTATCCCAATTTCACAGGCAGGATTCCTCCAGCAGTCCTGGCAGACATGGGGTGGGAGCTGTGCCAAGTTTTGTATAGAAGCACCTCTGTCCCAACCAGGGAGCTTGGAGAGGAAAGAAGAACCTTCCCTAAAAAACACATCTTCCAAAATGACTGTCCACCCTGGAGAATGAGCAAACCCTCCTCCTCCTGCCATCACAGTCACAGCTGCCATGGTCCTGCAGGGGAACAACCAGGATGGCCCCTGTTCCTGCCAGGGTGTCCAAGTCCCACCAATAATGGCAGAAAGAAGTACAAAACTGACCTCTCTCCCTCATTTTATCCATGATCATAGCAGGCCAAGATGCTGAATTTTTAGTACTTGCATACATAATTTCTTTAATAGTTTGCAATATCGTCCACATTATGTCAACATGGGATCAAAGTAATAAAATGGGTACTGATGTTGATATCAGTTTTTTATTCCCTAAAACCTCCATTGTGTTTAAGTTTTCTTGATTATTCTTCAAGATAGAAAACCAAATTCTGTTGAAAACTTTTTTTGCCATTCTCAAGATGGAGGGTTTGGGGAAATTTTGCAGACTTTTTTGTCTCTCAAGACTTCTACAGGAAAAGGGGAGAACTATATGAAAAAAAGTGTATTTCTAAAAGGATTTTGATACTGTTATAACAAATGAAGTAAAAAAAATAAACAATAATGGGAAGGCATTGAAGGAAGAAAAAGGGAAGGAATATAGTTTGCAGATGCTGTTCCCTACTTTTCTTCCTCTTTTTGGTCTTCCTATATTAAAACTAAGCAAGTAACCAAAAATAAAATAGAAATGTTTGAGCTTTTATAGCTCCCCTCTGTGTGATTTTCATTTATTGTTCCTTTTCTTTCGTTCCATTGTTCAGTCCTTAGGGCTATATACTTAAAATTCATTTGGGCAAGTAAATCAGTGAGAACAGCAGAGTTTCATTAGGCTGGATCAGAAAATGAGTGTCAGAGTTTTCACACATCCCGGGAAGGGGCAGAAGAATGGTATCACCCAGCCCCTGAGGGAGCCAGGAGCCCAGAATGCCCCTGCAGACCCAGGGCTCACCTTGTGCCATTCACGTGAAGCAGCCATCCCAGGACATGACAAGTTGTCTCCAGCAGCGTCCCTGGGTTCCACTGCAATAAAGATTATTTATGCACTGTGGCTGCTAAGTGCTACTAAACACAAAAACAAATGACACTATAGTCTCAGACCACTAAATTTGTCTCTCTGCTCTACATATCCCTTGCTTTCCCTTTGGCTGCCTTCTTTCTAGCTGTAAATTGCATAATTCATTCTCTCCGTTGTTTTATAGTTTTGTGGTGAAATTGAGATTTATCATCATTAAATATTGTTATCACTGTTTACACAATGACGCAAACTGTCTGAAATGTGTCTCAGACTCAATGCTGACATCTAACCTCAGGAGAAGATGGGACTCTCCAGACCAGTGCAGACCCAGCCTACAAGCCAAGTAATTGGGATGAAACTGGAGAAAGCTATTGTAATCCAGGACACTGGGAGTGAGGGTCATTACATGTTTAATTCTGCTTCTCAAAAGTGCAATGCACAGCTTGCCAAGAACCTAGCCACTTTGGGCTTTTAATATTAGTTAACAAGGATTCTTTTTTTCCCCTTGAAACATATACATGTGTTTCCCCCACCTCCCCAAAGATATTGTAGAAGATGGGACTGTCCAACAGGGGGACAGAAGACCCATTTCTCCTCTGCTTTCTCTCCTCTTTTCAGACTCTGACAGAATTGCAAACTAGAAACCTTTCCATTTTGCATGGTTATTTTACAGCCTGGCTGCTGGGACCTGCTCTCTGTGCTCCAGGACCTGCCATCTCCTGGATTCCAAACCCAAGGAAGCCATGGTATGGGGCCATGTCCTGGTAACCCCCAGAACAAAGACCACGATATGCTGGGGTGATGTGACACTGGTTTGTAGGGCAAGAGGAGCACACTGCTCCCTCTGACATCCCCTCCTTGTCTTGCTGGACTGGGGTGACCTGCAAGACATTGCATTTAGCCCCACTTAAGTCACAGCACAGATTAGCAGGTCTCCAGGACAGCTGTGAAGTGCAGGGCTGTCAATCTCTCAGGGCTGGCCCTGCCTTGGCTGGTTCATAATAATGTCATCATGAAAGATTAAGATGTTGCAGCTTGGCGAAAAGCAGCGATAGTGCAATAAATCCCTCCATTGGGGCATTTCCTCTGGCTGGTTGTCTGTGCAGCCATTTCAGGCTGCTCTGAAATTAATTTCAACATTCTTGTAGGCACTTATCTCACTGAAGTGAGATTTCCTGGGAATCATCAGGGAAGGAATGAAGACAGAAGAAATACGGCTAAAGCCCGGCACTTAGGACCTGAGCCCTCTCTCGTTAATGCTCTTCGTGTAAATCAGGAGGAATTCCACTTTCATCGAGGGAATTATGCCAGTGATATACTGTTAGTGAGAAGAGACTCAGGTGTGAGTCCTCTTAGTTGGGCTTCCTTTATTCATTTTTACAAAAGAAGCCCCTGATCCTGTAGATAGCTGCACTCAGCTTTTGGGTATCAGAAATCTCAGGGTAGAGACATGGGACAAGAAGCACGATTGCTGCATCCTTAGACTTTATCCTGTATACAAAAGTTTCAGAATCAAACCTTAGTCAATTCAGGGGGAAATTACAGTCAGAGTCATAGACAAGTACTAGCTCAGAAATGCTTAAAAAACATGTTCTTTGGTGCAATTAACTGCAGATTCTATCTCCTTTTTGTTGAGGGAAGTTATTTTTTCCTCACTTTCCAACAACTAAAGTTGAGGCCTGAAGTCTTATGCAGCTAAAAAAAATATGATGAGATTGCTGTATCTAGCAAAAAAATAACTGATGGGGTTTTGAATTTGGGGGAGGGAATAGTGCAGGGCAACAGATACGGAGCAAAATGCCATGGTGGAGACAGGAATTCCACAGGGCAACAAATAGGGAACAAAATGCCATGGCAGAGAAAGCCATCCCGCAGTGAATACAACCAGCTGGGTGTCTGGATGCTTTGTAAAATTTTATTGTGAAATGCACAGATGATGAGCACAGCTGCAAAACATCAGGAGTGTTTATCATGATCTCCCAGAGCGTTCTGGGTGTGTTCCCCTTTGACACTATTTATGTAGGCTTAACCTAAGCTGATTTCAATGGAGACATCAAAATTGTTTCAAGGTGCATCCTATTATACACAGGATAAGCTTGTGGCTTAGGGTTTCTCTCCCCTGTCTTATGTGGTGTTTATCAGCATGCAAAAGACAACTGAATGAAGAAGTAGCTGATAGCATCTGACTAACTGGCTGCTGTTGCTGAAGCAAATAAAAGACATTTCTGGCATTCACACAAGTATTAAAAAGGGGATTAAGCAGATTTTTGGGATGGAATTCAGACTGGAAAAAAAAAAAACTGTAATCCATCCTTCTAAGCCTAAACATTACAACAATCTTAAAGCAAAGGGCCTGACTCTTCCCAGCATTATTTGTTTTACCTGAATTTGGGTCCTTCCCAGTGACATGTTGCCGTGCTGTGAGAATAGCAGAGCCAAAACTCAGATTCCCCCCTATGATGTGCTTCATCTGCCTGTGTTCCCAAAGGTTTATCATGATCACTTGCATCCCATAATGTACAATAATCCTCTAATTTTTTCAGACAGTTCACAGGCATAAATGTTGTCACAACTGTGGCAAAAACCAGTTATACTATAGAGGAGGAGGATGTAATGTAGGAGCCTGTTCCAAATTTCCTCAGATATCTTGCTATTAAAAAAAAAATTCTGTGTGGTTTATACTTCCTGATTTTTACAAGCGGTGAAAGCATCACAACACTCCCAAGGAAGCTGATTTTGTATGTTCCAGCTCATGACAAGGACAGAAGGAGCAAGAATATTGGGTGAGGATAGGTACAGACAGCTACCTGCCCAAAGAGAGCTTTTACAGCAACACTTCAAGGAGTAACTTAGGAAATGTTGTTGTTAGAAAATGAAATTACACAATCATTAACTTTGTTATACTTCAGTAAAATCTCTGGAAGGAAAATAAAAGTAATTAAACCACACTATTAATCTAATCAGCAATCTCTCCTCTCCCAAACTAATGACAGGTTTGGTCTTCATTAAGAATTTTCAAACAGTTCATTGCTAACAGTATCTGCTATAACTGTGAAATCCCTGCAGCACTCTCACAGCAGCAGTGCCAGATTTTAAGAGTAAGGGAATACTGAGGCAGACACTGTTTGTAATCTCTAACCCAGGTCTCAAAGCTCTTCAGATAGAGCTGTTTATACTGTACTTAGGCAGATTGTTTTTCCCCTCTGAGATTCATAAATTGCTTAACAGAAGTCACAACACCTGGGATTTTTTTTTAGGGGCTGAATTATACAGAGCACAAAAAGATTTACTAAAACCACTTTGTTAGAAATTAAAACTTCTAAATGCAGTCTCCTACCTAATCAGCAGAGAAAATGGCTTCCTGGACCTAAAAAATGAAGCTTCTATCTCATTCTTCCAGGGTTGCCCAGAGAAGGAATTTCAGTTCTTCTGGTCCTGATAATGGTCTGTTCTGCAGAAAAAAAACCATATTCCCTTCAAACCATCTCAGCCCAGGTAGTTGCCATAGGTATGACAGCACTGCTACAGGCCAGTCCTTTGCAAGGCAGGTGCTGGGCATTGTGCAAATACCATTGATGACAATGGACTTTGGGTGAGAGAGATCTTTGCCTCTCCTTGCTGTCAGCTTGCAGTGGTACTTCTGATCACAGACCAGTAAAGAGCTAAAGGCAGTCCCTGGATTTGTGTCAAAAACTCTTATTAACCAGTTGTAAAAGCTGCAGTGGAGGAGGCATGTTTCTGTAGCCTCATTACTAATATTTTATCTTTCCGTCTTTGCAAAGTTGTTTTTACAAAGCCAGGTATTGGCTGGACCCCAGCAGCTCTTATCACAAATCAAATTTTGCATTTATTTGCACTTTTGTCATTGGAAAGAAGGAGATTTTATTAACAGCAGTGCTAATGTTCATATCTGGAATTCACTTCTGGATGAAGAAACCCCTGTGCCAGCGTTCAGCCATGAGTGAATTTTATGGCCGTGTTATCAACTCTGAAAACAGGAGATTAAGCAACAGTCGCTGAAGTGGTAACAGATTTTTAACTCTATCAGAATCAGCTGCCCACCCCTCTGTATTGTTTCCCTGTAGTATCAATCTCTCATACTTGAAGGTTTCCCCAATGAAAGAGAACCACCACATAGCATTATTTGTAAAACAGCTCTGTCCTGAAACCTGATAGTGCATGAACCCAACCTGATAATTTATGAACTCACAGCTAAGCAAGAAACAGTTCCCCTGCAGCCCAGAGAAAATATACTGTAACATGCTAAATCTCTTTTTTAAATGTAAAATCATATTGCCATTCAGGTTTGTGGCTTTTTTAAATGTGGTTGTGCTCAGAGAAGTGACTGTAAAAACGGCACACTTTTAATCAATGGATCTGCTGTCTTCTGCAGGAAATTTGAGTCAGATATGTTTCATTTACTGACAAAAATAATACCTTGTTTTTGTATTTTCTACTCTGCTGGCAGTATAGAAACTATACAGCCCTGGGAAAAGTAGCCAACTCTCCTCTGGTTCACGCACCATCAACAGCACAGGTAATTAATTTTAACCACTGAGTTTTGATTGCCTGTGCAAAGAGATTAAGTTGATTTTCATATCTGGGGCTGGATTTACTGAGCTACTGGCTAGAAATATTAGGCCACTTTTTCCAGTGGTACTCAGGTCCCTCAGCTGCAGCTGACCCTTCATTTTCTCTGTGCTTGCCCACTTCGAGCAGGGGTCTCTGCTCAGTGGTGACCACGCCACACAACACACAGGTTTGGAACTCTATGGAAGAGGAACAACTCCCCTGGACCAGCAATATACCTGCCCTGGCCTTGCTGCCCTCTAGCTAGGTGAGAAAATGCCATGCTTGGGATCCCAGGTACCCAACAGGGGATGTACCCTGGATGATCTCAGCTGTGAAATAAAATATGTGCTCGTGTACCACTGAGACACCTGGCTGGTAGAACATCTAGGTGGCAAATACTGGGGTAAAATGAGCCTCCAGCCACCAGCAACTACACAAAAGGACCACTTGTCTAATGCATTTTGTGTGGACATATAATCAGTACCAAGCAGGACTGGGTGACCCTCTCAACCCATGCCATCCCCCCTGCTGACACAGCCTTGCCATCACGCCCTGGCTGTGAGCCCTCACCCACATCTGTCACACATCTGGCTGTTTCCAGAAGGATTTAGCCAACAGGTGGACTGAACTGCCAGTACGTTTCATCTGGTCCTGGCTCGTTTTGTTTACAGTGCCTGAGCAACTCAAAATGAAATTATCCTTTCAAAACAATTTCCAGATTAAACGATCTTCTAGCTGCAAATGAAAGCCACACTGTCACCCGACAAGGCAGCTGTTTGTTTGCAGCACTGGAAATAAGCGTGCTGGAAGCAGACAAGAAAGCTTTCAAGTCTGCATTGTTGACTGCAAGAGATGATGAAGCTGCAATTGCCTCATATTTTCCAGCTAAACCGAATCAGGAAGCTCCCATCCTGATGGTCTGAGTTACAGGAAGGGCAGTTCTGCATGAAAAATTCGCATTTGCCACAAGCAAGTACACTCTACAGATGGCATTTTGCCTGGAGAACATGGTGATCTGGCTCTACAAAGCTGAACATCAGCTTTCACCCATTCAGTGAGGCTGAGGAATGGTGTCAGTGCTTGCCAAACACCTGTGCCTACTAGAAGAGTTTCTGCAATTTCTGTGTAAGGTAGATGTCTGTGTGGATTCACACTCATGGGCCGTGATTGATCACTAAATTAGGATCCTCTACAAAACATTAAACCTGTAACTGAATTCTCCCTCTCTGATTTCATGCAGTTTGACATTAAACACAACTGTCTTAGGTAGCTAACTCCACTTGTCCCTGATATTTCATTATGACAAATGGGATGTATTTCCATCACTTATCATAAGATCAACAGTGCAGCCAAGCAAGTGTTAGCTTATTTATTGTCAGCCAGGGGATGGATGGTCTTAAGCGCCTCCTTAATCAAAGGGATGATTCCTTAACAAAGTCTTTTCTCACAGATGAAGTGTCCATCGTCAGTCTTTGTCCGTCACTCTATCAAATTTTGTCAATCACACTGATTGTGGTCATGTGCAAAATGAGTTTGTTCTGGCTGATCCAAATACAGCAGTAAAACAATATCAATTTTTTAGTTTTTTCTTGCTTGAGAGTATTGTTGGTGTAGTTTTCCTCCCTTGATCTGACTGGCCCAGGAGTGACCAGGTGCTCCTTCCTCCCTCTCACTGCATAGCCCTTCCTCATGGATGTGCTGTGTTTGCAGGGAGAAGATGGGTTCAGTGGGGCAATCACACATGGAAACCCTGCTTGGCCTTAATCACCAGGACCAGACTAGACTGGCAGAGCTGGGTGTGTGTGCTGGGTGCTCCCCCACCCCTCCTCCCCCTGCACCCTGCTATCCCAGAGCTGGCTTTGAAACAGCCGTGGAATTCCATCTTCACACTGCACTATTTTCTCCAGACTCAAGGAATATGCTTCTCTGGGAAAGGCCTTTCCCAATATTTCCTGCAATAAGGAGCCCACAGGCAGCCCTGGCTGCCACCAGCACCCCAGCAAGGCTCGACCTGGCGCTGTTTGTACTTCTCAGTCACCTTTATTTGTTTAAGAGGCCAGACAGGGCAAACATTTGTGATGCTTTGTTTATTCTGTGGCTTTCACTGGAGCATATTAAACTCATCATTACTTCATATAAGCCTGAGATAGGCATTTTTTCGCTGGCAAGTGTTGACAGTAAGTAACAGACACTCTGCCACAAGGTAACATATTTATATACTGATGTAAATGCCTGGTGGATTTTACTCCTGTAAAACTATCACAGATAAAGAAGCTACTATCAGATAAGTGACTATAATAAATGGCCACAATTAGTACTCTGCTGATGAGACTACTCGGTGGTCTCTGCTCTGTTTTAGACAAACCCCAGGCCCAGCTTGCTTAGTATAAATGGAGACAAGCACAATGTAAAATAACATCAACTTGTCTTGATTTCTGGAGGTGTTTAACCAAAATACCACTGCTAACTGAATTGAAATCACCTTGTATTCATCTTCAGAGGACATAATAATATGAAAATCAAGTCAGAAATAAAGATGCTCATTTATGTACACACACACAGATATATTCCTTGCTGGCTTCCCTCTCTTTTAGGACTTTGGGTCACACTGTGGGATTTTGTCCCAGCTGGCATTAGGCTCACCAGCATTTCTGTTTGATGTCACTGGAAATAACTTTAAGAGTCAGGAGGGTTGGAGGGGCCCCAGCCTGAAGCTGCCTGCACCCCACTGAAGGAGTGTGCACCCTGCTGCTGCCACCCCAAGTGTGGAGTGAGAGATGCCCAGGACACTTCCATTCCTCAGCAACATGTCCTGCCAGGACATGGGAGGGAGCAGGGTCTTCCCTGTTCTCTCCAGTCTCCTGGGAGCTTGCTGAACCAGCACTGCAAGGGAAGCAGTGCCAATGCAGTGCAAACCTGGCTGCAGCTGCCTCCACCCCAACACCCCTGGGGACAGATGCTGCCTGCTCTCAGCCTTGTGCCAAACCTTGGTAGCAGTCCAGAGGGCCTGATAACCCTTAAGAGTTTGTAAACCTTAAGAGCTTGTGTTCTGTGTATATTTGCATTTGTACAGCAGTTATTGCCTCTCTAAGTCAGTGGATCAAGTCCCACCATGAGATGTTTGTCCAGACAAAATCCTTTCCATTGAACAGCCAAAGTCCTCCATAGAACACCCACTGTCACATACAAGATTCCAATCCTCTTGTCATCTTTGTGAATGAGAGTATGCAAGAATTACACTGAAAGAAGCAGTGCCCAGAGCTGTACAGAGCCAAGCCCCAGCCACAACCAAGCTCCACATCCTCCCTGTACCTCACTGGTGAAAAACACTCCTGAGCCATTCTCAAGGGCTGTAGTGTTAAGCAACTGCTGTATCAGCTTCAGTCCAACCCCATTTCTCTTCCTTCACCTGGGGATTAAACTCATGCTGCTTCATGAAGTCTTCTTCTCCTTTAGAACAGTCACTGTTCTAAAGGCATCTCTGCGGACATCTCATGGCAGCCAGTTCTCAAAAATGAAAGCCTATGATTTAGGCACTTTAGGTCTTTAAAATGCTCTTGCACAGTCTTGTCATTTATAGAATTACTTATATTTGCAATGGAATGCTTCTACATATAGACAGAAATGCATGTGTATGTACATGTCCACACTCCAACACATATATATGGATATCCATATGAATGCACCAAAAGAGATTTCCAATGTACTTTTACTGTCATTAAAATAATGATAATAGAGAAGCTCAAAGGGATTGCTTGTTAAGCACAGCCTGTAATCCTCTTGAGTTATTTTTCATCTGTAACTACACATATTTTGTTCATTTAGTGTCATTATGACACCATCCAGCACAGTCTCCTGAAGATGTCTCTGGATCTATCTTCAGCCCCTTCCTGACATGCAAGGACTTCTTCAAAACCAACTAGTGGGAAAAGCTCTTCCATAAAATATGCTCCTACTGGGTTTTATACTTCTACTGGATTTAGTATTTCCTAATAAGAGAACTTGTATTGCATGGCAGAGGAGCCCATACACACTGCATCCCAGGAATTAAGTGCTTGTGCACAGTAGGATTTATGGTGGTCCTTGTATTTCCATTGCCAGAATATCTCATAAACTCACAAAAGTTAAGCAGGCATCAGTGTGTTTACCTTTTCACAAGCTTAAAGCTGATTTATTTGACCTCTGAAAAACAGGATAATAGTCCTTGTTGAAAACTATATGGACTTCAGATTAAAGGAAGACTGTCAAGTAGTTTAAGCCCCAAATCTGAACTGCCTTTGACTATCATAATTTGACTACAGTGTTCACTTAATTCTCTTGAAACCAGTATATGGTTTGTGCCCAACTATCCAATTTATACATGTGTGTTCTGCATATTTTTGCATGTGTAAAGCCCTGAGACTTCCCAGTGAAATGACTCAGGTGAGACTGCACATTACAGTAAGTGACTACACAATAAACACTGCTCTAAGGCACCACAAAAAATCCATGTGGACCTTTGCACCTCAAAGGCAATGTTTACCATGGCTGTTGTCTGGCATTATTAGTCATCATGATTATATAGGAATCATCAGATATACAAATCCTTTCAAAAACATATGAAACTACTGGAAAACTGGATATTTTTATGGAATCAGACAGGGCAGACATGCAATGTGGGGGGGGGGAGGGGAGGAAGACATTTCCAAGTAATAGAGAAAAAAAGGTTTACTTTTCACCTCACCTCTCCCTGTTCTGGTCATTCTAGTTTTTAAATCGCATATATAAGTATTTCTGAGTCAGCATTCTGGAAAGCCATGTTTTAGTAAATTAAACAGCTATTAAATATAGCTCTAGAAATTAAAACAGCTATTGAGTTCCTCCAAAAATGCCTCCTTAAATGACAGTTCAGGAAAACATCCTTCACCTTAATGGAGAACCACTGAAATGGAGCAAGAAGCAACTTGGAAGCAGAAGCAGCAAAGACGGGAAGACATGGTTCAAGTTCCCCCTCATATTTTCTTAGGAAGAAAAACTATCTTTGCATAAGTAGCTCACACACAGTCCCAGCCAGGCCCACATAGATTTAGACAGGACTTGGTTCAACCTCTCCCTTCTTCCCTTGTTTTTATGTTCAAAAAAAGCCCTAGGAAAAAGGGAGTTTGGCAAAAGTGCATGCATACGTATCTTAAGACGCAGAGACAGCTATATTAATGCTGGTGACTGGGGTGATTTGTGCCTACAGGGGCTGGGAAAGGGTCCCTACACTCATATCTGTTTCCTGAGTCTTCACTGTAACCTACTGAAGGTTGCAGCCCTGTTTGAACCCAGAGCTAATTCACAATACACCACAAAATGTAATGATATATTCCATTGCACAAATACAGTAAAGGCACTGTTTAATACCCTGCCCTAATTTCAGGCTTTAAAAAATGATGGCCAGAGAGGTGAAAGAGAGGTGTCTTTTTCCTGCACAAGCCAGGTCAGCCAGAGGAGGTGAAGTGCCTGCTTCTCAGCACCAGCCTGGGTTAATCTGTTCTGTTGGTTTTGATTCTTAGCCTGGATTTACACCCAGAAGTGTTTAAAGTCAGTCAAATGTCCAAACATAGTGCAAATGTGACTGGGTTTAAACAACAAAAATGTGTCTACAATATTTGTTTGTGCCCCAGAAACTCCACACATTAAAATTAAGATGAAAAAAAGACAACCTTTTACATTCTGGACCTTGGTGGCTGATTTATTAGCTTTCCTGTTTTCATCAACATGTTCAAGTTGCTAAAAACCTATCCTGTTAAGCCTAATGTATCTGGCATTCATCTTCACCTCAGTACCATCTGCAATAACAAGCAACAGATCCCTGATCTACAGCTGTAATGCCTCTCCAGGAGTATCTGCCAGTAAAAAAAATAAAATAAAACAAAAAGGAAAGGAAAGAATGAGCAGGATGAGCCCATCTCTAGCTTGGGATAATTCCTTGGTCCTATTTTCCTTGATAACCACAGTAAGCTGTTGAACTTTCATTTTCTTATGGGGAGGGTGAAGGGGTTTCTGTTTTAATGAGCTCATAACCTGGCAAATAACAGAGGCTTTTCCAGTTCCTGTGGGAAGTATCTGTTCTTTTTATTCCTGCAATAGTGAAATTAAGCTGTGAGCACTGGGTAAAAGTGTCTTATGATCACTTGCCCCAGTGAAGTTCTTAAGCTCAGTGACATTTCCTTTCTACAGCTTCTTCTCCGTTCCAGTCTTGGTGGAAGCACCACTTTGCTGACAATAACACGAGGGAAAAGGGTTATTTTTTTTTCTTTTTTGTATGCCTATGAATGAGAAGCTGAAGTACCATTCACCCTATAACATTCACATTCCAAAATTTTCTTAGACCTTTCATAAGAGGACCAAAACCCTGACCCAGAGTCATGTCTTCCAGAAGGACTGCTGCAGGCTGCCAGGGAGTGGGGTATAAAAGCAGAGTGAGTTATTAAACAACCCTTCCCTCACACTGTCCTGCCTCTAACCACTTCTAAGTCTTCCCATGCCTGATGTGTTCACATCCTTGATGTCCCTGTGTGAATTTCTGACACAAATTTGTTTTTTCCCCTTGAGTTTTGTTACCTTCTAGCATCCACTAAAGCCTTGGAAAGGCTTCCCCTTTTGTTGGCCTTCACCCTGGCTCCTGTTAGTTCCATTTAAGGCCCCTTGGCTGTGCACAGAAATGTGTGTCTGTCTCTCAGAGTCCTTTCTCATTTCTGTACTTGAGTGGTAGCACTGAAGTGTAGCTCTAGTCAGGTTCAGATGATCCTCAAGCCTTCCCAGAGGTACAAATGGCAAGGGAGGGGATGGCAGCTACACCATGGGAGACAAGTGAGCCCTGTGTTTGTGCCTCACAAGCTGTGAGCTCACAGCTGCCTGAAGAATCACTTCTAGGTAAGAAAATTGCAGGCCTTTGGCTCCATGCACAGATATCCTGCAAGCAGAAAAAGGAACTCTAATCTCTGAAAGTATTACGCTGTAAGTAGTTCTGTATGCAGGTCCATCAGCAACAAACATGTTGAAGGAAGTTATTATTGTGGTAATTTTATTGACAGAGCTGGAAAATCCCTTTGTATCACTTCTCCCATTCTCTTCACTTTTTGCTTTGTTCTGCATACACACAGTACTACCTCTCCTAATTTGGACTCTCCAGGCTAAGGCAAGCAATATAAGAACTGCAATGACTAAAATGGTGTGAAAGAGTTGACAACCAAAAAATTCCTCATGAGCAATTATTTTAATATCTTTTCTTTAAAAAAAAAAAAGCAAGCATTCTAGGAAGGAAAGGTGTGAAAAAATATTTAATGGGCAACAGGAGAGCTTCATTTGTAAAACATCAAGAACTCATCTCAGTGGAGCTTGCTGAGATCTTAAGGGACATTATTGCATGGGAGAGAAAGAGTGGAAACCCATCTCAGCCAAATTTGAAAGGGAGCATCAGTACCATTTACCCTCATTTCTGACTTTACCAGCATGAAAGCTACCTGCTGAGATGTGTTTAGATTCCCTTTGAGACGCTTGTAGCAAACATGAGTCTAAATGTAAGTGATTGGGATATTCAGTGCCTTGGCGTACGCCCAGGAGTGTTGCAGCAGGGCTTTTGGCCACACAGAAAAGCTGACAAAGTGCAGGACAAAAGAGTTACATTTAAGGTGGGGAGCTCCTTACTCTTCCTTTAACAATATAGAAGCAGGCTGGAATTAGATAGGTAGAAAACTGCTTTACAAAATCAAAGACGCTGATTTAGAATAAAAGCATTTCATACAGGAAGTGCCAGGGGCATCTGGTAAACAGCCTAAACTGGATAGCTGAACTTGGACTACAACACTTGGGGATAAAGTTTGTGACAATGAGTTTTTTAACAGGATGGAGAGCAACTTGGATTTTTGAGCACTATGAGATCTGATGAAAAGCACCAGGAGGGAGCCAAGTGTATAAGAATTGTTATTATTAAAAGCAATATCACAATACTGATATTATGAACAAATCAGCAGATGGCAAATGCCTTTCAGTGAAGGCAAAGGCAAAATAATGTGTCTGGTAGCAAGGAGGGAAGCTAATGATTATGTGCTAAATGAAACAGCCATTCAGCATGCTGGTCAGGAAAAAACATTTGGGAGTCATTGTGGAAAAAACATGGAAACCATTAGCCCAGTTCAGAATAGCAGAAAAGGTAAAAGCAAGAGAAGCTGTGTTGTTCCTGCACAATGCCCTGGTTGGGTGCCCTGTTTCTGAGCTCTCCTTGTGTTGTGGATGTGTTCACACTGACCACAAGAGCAGAGGTCCCATTCAGCTGGGCAAGGTGTCCCCTTACCCAAAAGGAGAGTCTCTGCTCCAAGGCATTTAGGGTAGAAATCTCAAAAATGCCAGTGGGAATCCCTGGCTGTCCCACTGGGGGCACAGGGCCCCCTTGGCCATCCAAAGCCAGAGGAGGGAAGCCCTTCTGTCTCCAGCATGGTGGGAGAGGCAGAGCAGCCAAGGCAGGCAGCAGGACAGGCAGAGGTCCCAGCTCAGCAGCTCCAGGCTCCCTCTGCCCACGGGCTGAGCAGGCAGGATGCTGAGGTTACCACTGCTAGGACCTGAGCTCCCACCTTCCCAGAGCCACACAGACCTGCTTGGCCCAGGATAGACACTTCATTTCTGAGCCAAGACTGCTGGAAGGGGTGAGGGAAGCTCCTCTCCACATCCTCAGCGGGAAGCGGGACACAGGGCTGAAGCTGGACAGGAAGGAGGTAACAGTGAGGGGATCCAAAAGTTGATCTTAACTGTGTGATGATGGGGATTACCTGCACGGTATTCAAAGGGTACAAACCAGGGCTTCATTTGTTACAGTATGATACAACTACTCCAGCTCTAGGTGCCCACAGCTTCCCCTGTTTCAGCAGCAATTTCTGTCAAGCCTTTCTGACTGCCAGGGCCAGACCCAAGCCATTAGCACAGAGGTGGATGGCTTTTGTTTGCTTTTCTCCTGATCCCTTTTTTTTTACTCCAAGTGCGCTCTACTGCTAAACTCTAAGAGTGCTTTGCTCATTTAAAAACAGAAAGGTCTGACTCCAGTCATCTTTTAGTGACTCTCTTGCAGCCAATTTTCCCACAAAAATAAGCAAACTGGAGAAAGGAGTCAGAGCCTAAGCCCTTTATGGGAGATTGATTGCAAAACTGGTGACGGCGTGACAAGCTGATTTGTGGTGGCTCCTCAGAGCTTGTTTGAACTGTAAACTTCTGTCATATTTATTTACTGTATCAATACAGGTTTGTCACAACCAGCCAGAGCATAAATGTTGCTATCTCGTACCCTGACCATGGAATGCCAGGCACGGGGAGGGCACAGGTATGTGTCTGTGTGTGGGTATGTGTGCATTCATATGTCTGAGACACACTGTACATGCCCTCTTGCTCCCAGTTATCCTCTCCTCTGCTCCTGTGCATGCTGGATCAGGAGCTTGGCCTGCTGCCACATTTAGTGATGCCACACTTCCCATGGCAGCACCAGCCTGAGGCTTCATGGCTCCTTCACAGAGACCTGGACCCCTCTGTGAGGCTTAGTTCCCTCCACTGTCATCTTTTCCAGTGATAGCTGCAGCAGCTGTTTCTTCTTCCTCCATAACATGTGGGTTGCCAGAAAGCCTGAGGGGCCCACCAGCCAGTTTCCATACTTGGATCTAGGTCTGAATCTGCATCATATTTTCTTGAAACAGTAGTCACATAGTGGATCTCTCTACCTTCCACACAAACGTGATTTAATATCTTCCTCAGCAGCACTGAGCTCATCTGCTACAACATGAAATCGTAAGAAGAATTGGCTCTTCTCTCATTAATGTAATCACTTTGGAGTAGTTGATACGTCCTGTACACAGCTTATGGTGTAGAGTTTTATGGAGTATTCCTGCACCTCCATATAAGTCTAAACTGGTCATAAAAGATAATCACTTATTGAAGAAAAATACATTAACGTTGCTGAAACTAGGACACAAAGCTATTTTCGTAGCAACGAATAAATAAATGCCTTGGCAGAAGTCCTACTTTTTTTGCACAGAAAAATGCAGATAAAAGAGAAAATGCTCTGACCTTTTACTCTTTCCTTCCTTCCCTCATCAGCTGTGATCAGAATCATAATATTAATAATGCTAAAAGCACTGCAAGCCTCTTGCTGGTACCGAGGAACCCCTGGATTCACAGGCTAAACATTCTGTGACTCCAGTGGCAGTCTTGGAAATGTTTTTGCCATTTTTCTTAGAGACATCAGCCACTGGGAAAATTAATAATGTTGAGAAGCAGGACTGTGCTGTACCTACCTTGAGTCCCAGAAAGCAGCACTGAGGCAGACTCTGGTGCTGAGTAAAGCTTGTCTAGACACAAAATTAGATTGGGTTAAGAGACTACTGTATTTCTGCTCTCTTCTGTTTATATGGCTCATATCAACACAGTATTTAATATGTGATGTCTATTTATATAGTTAACAGTTGTTAAACTGCTGTGCAAAGCACTGTCTGGATATTTTTATTTCAGTTTAAAAGTGAGTCAAAATACAGTTATATGTGTAACATGATTTAAGACTACCAGGGCTTCCCAATGCAAGAGGCAAAATCCAAAACTGCTTGTTGAGAAATTGTGGATGTCCTTCTTCTAGAGGTGTTCAAGGCCAGGTTTGATGAGGCTTTGGGCTACCAGCTCTGGAGGTGTTGGGAGGTGCCCCTATTCATGGCAGGAAGGTCAGAACTAGGGAACCTGTTTCTTTAAGGCCCCTTCCAACCCAAACCATTTTATGACACTTACAGAGACCCACCTTGATCATAGCCACGAGATTCTCCCTTCATCTAAATTATGCATCCCACAAGGAGTCCTTCACAGTAGGACAGGATTATAAACACTTGCAGAGTAATTTCCAGCAAGGCTACAGTAGAAACAAATTTGCCAGAGCTGGAAAAATGAATCTGTCATCACAAGATCAGTACTTGCAAGTAAAAGTGTTCAAGTTTAGCTTACGAAATTGTTTGCCTTGGCTTCAAGTCTGTCACTTCTAATGGTTATTTTGTATTTCAGAAGCAGAGAAGTGAAGGAGTGTCTACTTCCATCAATATTTCAACAACTTCTGGCTTTGGAAATATCTCAAATAGCCCATCTCTCCATATTTTTTTTTGCTGTGCATATGTAAAAAATGGCATGATCTCTGCTATTTCAACAGGTGGCTTCTCACTGTAATGTGCTCCATGTGCTGCACAGGTAGGTCTGTGTTGTGCTCCTGCAGTCGGGCACCTCCGTGAGCAAAGCAAGCTCAGCTCTCACACAATAATGTTGGTAGTGCAATCCAAAAGTCAAAGTTTTGAAAAAATGGTACCAAGCAAATGGATCCACATTGGAAACAAAAACCAAATACAGCAGCTGAAAGCTGGATTCGTTTCACATGCCTGAGTAAGAGCAAACTGAATCTGTCAGTCAGCAAAGGGCAGTTATGAGGAATTGTCTCTCAGAACTCCGTACTCTGCCATGGATGAGAACATTTTACCTCAGTCAAGCATGGGATGCTTATGTATTTCCATATATCATTCCCAGGTAGTAAGAGAAAATTAAATCAATCATGAGATTCATAATAAAAAGTATGTATTACTTCATCATCACTACCTCTCTCAGGTAACACTGTCTCACTGAGGATTACAAGGAAAGGGTTATTGCCCCAGATGAACCTTCTTCAATATCCTTTTAGGCATTTCAGATGAATCTCACTCTTCAAGGGACAAAACAAATCTGAAAGAAAAGAAAAAATTGTTCCCAGAAATGCTCATTTTCAGAAGGTACCTCCTGCCTTTTAGCAAGGCTGTTTTGAGGGGAGCAGTTCAGCCTCCTGTCAGAGGTAATCTCCAAATCATTAACTCCACCTTGGCTGAATCCAAGAAAATAACTTTGGGCACCAAGAACCTCTGAATTACTTCTTGCTCACAGCTAGTTAGTACCAAGGCAAAAGCTTTCACTGCACTAGAGATGAGCTTAGAAAAGCACAAGCTGAAAATAATTCAACATTCCAGTGCAACATCAGATCAAATAATTGCTCAAGAAAATGCGTGCAGAGCCCATTATTGGTACACAGGAACATTTTAGGAATATTTTAGTCAACTGCCTTTAAAAAAAGACAACTATGGATGAAAAATACCCATTAAGTATTTCTTTCCTACAAGAAGCAGCCTAGGCTTTCATTTTACTCATTTTTCTGATTACTATTCCACACCACCATTTTTGAACAATGTCATTCAAGGAATCTTACCTGCTGTGCTTTGTGTAAACTGCCTTTAAAATACTTTATTCGTGCTAAAATTTCTTTTTGAAAGGTCAAAAATTGATTAAACAAATTCAGTCTTTTTTTTCTACCAGCAGGCTTAGAGCAATTGCTTTTTCTTTTTGCCCTGATTCTTTTTCTGCCTCATGACTACAGAGATAGTAGAACTGGCAAAAATATGGGGACAAATTTAAGCCTAAGTAAACCTTGCTCATGATGCATCAGATCAGTAAAACTTAGGCCTGGGATTGAGACTTCCCCAGCAGAAAACCCCTAATTTTAATTACTGCCTTTCACAGGGCAGATCTTGATGTAGGCTTCCATCACTGCCAGCTCCTGGGTTTCTAACTTGGATGAGTTTCACCACGAGGGCAGAGGTCCACACAAAGCACAGATCTCCAGAGCAGATTTGCCTCAGCCTTTACAAAGGGAAGGAGAAGAGTTCTTGGTGTTTCTCAGGTCTTGATGTGCCCAGTTTGAACCATGGGATCTTTTTGAGGTTGCACTGCGGGCTGGCTCCTCTCCCACTCAAACAGGTTGTGCTATCAACCACCACTACTCCTGGACTACAAAGAGCAGGGGCTGTACTGAAATTCAGCCCAGGAGGGACAGTGAGTGTTTAGCTTGAAGGGGCACTGACCAAAGGAGAGCCAGACAGTGCTCAAGGCTTCAGCAGCCCATCAGCTCCTGACATAGAGACCCCTCCACTCACACCCACCCCACCATCCATGGATATGGACAGCCACCATGCTGGGATCCAGGCACTTCCAGGGTCTTCTGGCCTGCCTCTGCTCCAGGGGGAACCCTAAAATAGCACCTTGCAAATTTGAGTGGGAAGAGGGAAAGGAAAAGTGTGATTTCCTTCAAGGTAAATGGCCCTTTGATATCAAATTCCCAAGCTCATGGTAGCAGCCTGCTGGTCTCTAGGGTTCAGTGTGAACCCAGAGTGGGTGGGGAGCGAGCCACTGAATGGTGCACAGTGATCCAGGAGTGCTGGAGAAGGGCTCCTTTCTAATGACAAGGCTGTGGGCCAGGCCTGGGGCTCGTCCATGGAAGTGTGGAAGGCTCCAGTGACATGGGCCAGCTCAGGAGCTCATGCAGTTCAGAAACACGCTAAATAAATAAGCGGACCCAGGATCGGTAACCACTGCTCCTGTAGGAAATCTATGCAATGAAAAAGTCATCAGCCCTGCCTTTTTTTATCCATTCCTCTCATTCCTCAACTTGAATTTCTTTCCATGCTGTGCTTTCCCACTCCTCAGCCCCCCGCCTTCAAATGTCTGTTTCTTTCAGAGCTGCAATATTGGCCACCAGCAAGGAAGAAAAAGCTGATAAAAGATGATACACAACTCTCATCATTCCACAGTTTTCTCTAGGCGGATTTAGAAAGGTCCCAAATGCAAAGAGAAATTAAATCAGCAGGTAGGAAGACAGATGCAAAGTGAAATTCAAGATGCTGAAAAGCTGCTTTTCTCCAGAGGTCCTACTCTTCCCTCCTTCCGGAAGACAGGAAAGAGCAGACTGTTCATGACAGAGGAGAGAAAACTTCTGGGGGTCTTTAGGGGGAACTCAATCAAAGAAATTATTTTCCCATAGACCTGAGCTGAACAAATCTTAATGGCTTTTTTCCTGATTGAAGAATAAACCGACTATTAATTTATGGCTTTAAGTGTATATAACAACCTTCCAAATGTTTTCCAGTTCTGCTTATGATGCCCATGTCTTTTCTGTTTGAGTTTGGTTCTAGCCAGCTAATTTAGCTAATGGGATAAGTATTCCTCGTGAAGCTGCATTAAAAAAAAAAATTAAAACAAGGCACAATATTAAGTGTGTGTGCATAGAGAAGCACATGTATTAAACAGTAAGCATATGGTGGGCTGGAGGGAGGGTGTTTGCATGGGGAAGGCAAGGGCCCCTGTGCAGGTCACTGGCGAGGGGACAATCCTGTCCGGGGTGAGCAGTGACAGTGCAGAGGGGCTGCTGGGTGACACACACGACATCGCTGCCGGGACGGGACATCCTGCTCACTGGACTTCTGCGGAACTGATAAGCGGCTCTGGATCGCTTTGTTTGTTTAAACGAAAGCCGACGTTTTAACAACAATAAAGGGCTGGCTAAATAATTCACTGGGCCGGAGAGTGTGATCCCTGAGATTATGGGCTGCGTCTCAGAAATTGAACCCCACGGAACCTTGGTTTGTATACACCCCTTGTTTGGGTAGACAGGATAAATTGTAAAATGAGATGGCAATATTAGCATCTTCCCTTGGCTTCCCCTCGCCGAAGGAAAACTGCAGAGGGAACACTGCTCAAGCATTTCCTTTATGCTCGTAAGTAAATCGTGAAACATCAGGGAATGAGACAGGTTTATGGCTTTCCAGTAAAATGCGATACAACTCGCAGACACTGAGTGATTTCACAGTTACCTTTCCAAGTGCGGCAAACAGAACAAGGGGAAAAACCTCCGCACCTTTTGCCTCTTGCTGTTAATGTCCAGCAATGAGGTTGCAGGAGAAAATAACGTTTGTGACTTCCGAGCCGACTGCATGTGGACAGAAATACCAGCGGTAATGAAGCCACGGAACATTTTGAGCAATTTATTAGAGGATTTGGCTCAAAAGACTGAGCGCCGCCATCAAATTTTTTTTTTTTTTTAATTATGCGACCACTGCTGTTTCAAAGTCGGGTGGGGTTTATATTTTCGTGATGCCTTTGGCAGCGCCCGCCCGTCCCGAGTGCTGCTGCAGTGTGTTGTGGAAGAGTTAAACTGTTTTCCCCTAAGCGAGCCGTGCCCTCGGCGGGGGCGGGGAACTGCAGACCCCTCGGGAAAGCGAAGCCACCACGGGTAGGTCTCTACCTTGGCCCTGGCAGAACCCGGCTGCCTGATGCCGGACCTCCCCCTCCCCGCCCGCTCCAATATCATCCCTCTTCCAGGCGGGGACCTCAACGCCCCTTGCACTTCTGAGGCTATAAAGAAGACGGTCGGAATACAATAAAATACATACTTTCGCCTCTTTTTTCGCACCTCCCCCACCCGAGCCTGCGGGAAGAGGGGGAAGGTGGAGTAACCTTCCACGATCATCCACTTTAAAATGCGAGTGGACTCCCTCGCATCCTCCCCTCGGGGTACGCCCTGAAGATAACTCTCCCGAGTCCCGCTCCAAACGCCGCCGTGAGGTGCCTTTCTCCCGTTCCCGGCTCAGCATCTCCGGTGCTGCGCCCCAGCTCTCCCTGTTTTCAGCTGTGGGAGAGGCTCCCGCACCGACGCCTCCAGCAAGGAAGAAGAGGGAGGGACTGAGGGGGAGTCCGGAGGGTCAGCAGGCACCCTCCCTCCGGTCGTCAGCCCGGCGGCATCTCCGAGCCCGGCTCCTCTGAGCGAGCATCGCGCTTCTCATCCGCCTCCCGCCTGCTCCAGCCTTTACGGCTAAACAAATTCACAGTTTACACACAGTTAAACGTCGATATTGCGCTTAATGGTTGCGGGGGAAAGGGTCTTCGCAGGGATCCTCATAAAAACCCTTTATTTAGTTTCGAGCATTTTCTTGTAATCAATAAAAGTTGTCTGTTATCTCCCGGCGCATTTAGCGGAGAAGTTTATTGCCTGCCGGGTGGATTAAGGGCGAGACAGGAGTGCACCATACATGGAAGGGACTCCCGAGTCCCTAGATCCGAGCCTCGGATTCATAAAATATAACCATCCATTACGTTGCCGATATCTGGAGCCAGCAAACATATACAGACCATAAATTGTCGCCGGCGGGGTGCGGGCCGGCCGCGGGCGCGGGGGCTCGGCCCGCCCGCATTCCTGCCCGCGCCGGGGGGGCGCCGGGGGGGTCCCCGGCCCATCCATCACCGCCCTTATGACTCTGCGATGCAGCAAATGGCTTGTGTAAAGAGGCAGCGTTTGACAAGGTGGCATGGTTATCCTGTCCAAATGATGCATAATATTAGTATTAGGGCTTAGATCATCGCATGCTTTTAAAATCATCACCGCTAACTAGGGCTTGGGCGGGGGGGGAGAGTCCTGGGGGCTGCAGGGGGCAAAAGTTTCCATGTAGATAATGATTATAGATGGTGGGATTTATGGGGAGGCGTGCACGCACAAATAAACACCTCTACTGTAGCCGGAGAGAGGAGCCCGATCCGGCCGGGGGTCGCCCGCTCCGCCCCGGGTGGGTAGTGAGGGCGAGGGAGGCGGGGGTCGGGGCAATCCACAGCTCCGGGGAGGGCATCAGAACCTTTCCCACCTCCACCCCACCCCGGACAACATTCCCAAAGGCTTGAGGATAAAGTAGAGGACTCCTCCTCGCCCACCGGCGGCTAACCCGCCACGGCTGCAGTCACAGACACTGGTGGGTGCGGGCTGTCCGGGGATGGGGAGGGGGCCACTTGGACGATCCACATTAAGATTTGTCCTTGGAAATACAATGCTGTGAAGCGAACGGTACTGGATGTGTTAAGTTCTAGAGAAAAGAAGAACTGCAGTAAAAAGGGATGCCGTACAGAGCCGAGCCCAAGCCAGAACCAAGCTCCACATCCTCCCTGTTACACCACTGGTAAAAATACTCACTCCCATCCATGCTGAAGGGCTGTAGCCGGAAGAAGGGCTGTTGTACCAGCTGCAGTCTAACCCCTTTTCTCCTCATCAACAGCCCAAGTCTGTAGACTAAGCTCATGTTGTTTCATCAAGTCGTCTTATAATCGCTGTCCTGGGCATCTCTGTAAAGATCCACACAGGTCTCGTTACAGCCAGGAATTAAACATACCTGTAATCTAGGCACTTTTGCCGAAAAGATCTTTTAAAGACATTGATACCCTCGCGCAGTCTAGTCATTTTTACAGACAGGTATTTGCAATGGACTGCTTTTACATATAAACATGTGTGTATGTATGGGCATGTCCATACTCCAATAGATATGTACGGACATCATGAATGCGCTGAAAAAGAGAATTCCAGCAGACTTTTACTGTCCTTAAAAGAATGATGATAATAGAAAAGCTCAAATGGATTGCTTGTAAAACACAGGCTGTAATTCCTTCGAGTTATTTGTCATCTGCAACTACATGTTTTGTTTATGTGGTGTCAAAGGACAATGACAAGGCTTAGGGCCAGGTCTTGGGCTCCTCCGTGGAAGCGTGGAGCGCTCTAGCGACGCGGGCCAGTTTGGGAGCTCATGCATTTTAGAATTGTGCTGGAATGTTTTCGGGGAGACAGACCGGCTCCATGCCGCATCCCATCCTACTTCCTCTTGCTTTCCATGGCTACGTTCAGGCACGGGCTCGAGGATCCGGTGGGGCTGGGGGATCTGTCCCGGCCCCGCACAAAGGGTCAGAGCCCTTTGTAGCCCGGCTTAAATGGGGCAAGGCCGGGCGGGCTCCGGGTTAGGGGGCGAGGGAAGGACCGGAGTGCCTCTTCATTTCGTATCGGTTCTGACCCTTCGCCTCGGGGCCAGCGGCAGGGCACAGCCCGAGGAGTAGCTCAGCAAAGCCCGGTGACGACGGCGGCGTGAGGAGGATAAAATCCCCTCTCGGCGTGATTTATCAGCAATATCTGACCCCTGAATACTTGACTTACACGGCTGGTGACATATTACCCGGGAAATGAGGCTGGCATGATTTGTGCGTGTGTCTGCGAGAGTGCGTCTCTTCCCCACCGACCCCTCTTTTGGGCGGCTGGGCAAGAAACCCTCCAACCTCTGTTCTCTCCAGCATCCCCATCCTTGCATCACCTCTATGCTGCCATGCAGGTGACCGACGAAGCAGACAGGGGTGGTCCTGAGCAGCCTCCTCTTTTCATGGCCAAGGAAAGGAACTGGTCATCGCGAGCAGGGGATGGCACCAAGGCCGGGAGAGATGGCCGAGGACCAGGCATAACTGGAGGGGTGTGATGGCTAGAAACCTTTGATTTGGGGTTTGCCCGAAGAACGGGGGTGGAGGAGGGTGGCCCGGGTTTTTTTAAGGCAAGCAAAAATTTGATTATAGCGTACGGCAGAGCTCTGTGATTTGCGGTGAGCGGATTTCATTAGCTACGGCCATTTGAGTCTCGGAAAAGTTGCTCAGAGCCGCGGGGGCCAGGAATGAAGCTGACCCCGAGGGCGGGTGGCGAACGGGGCTCGGCCGTGGCGCCGATTCTCTGGCCGGGGAAAGCCACAGCGTCTCCGGGCTGCTGCGGGAGCGGGGCGGGCATGGCCGGGCACGGCTCCTGCCGCTCCCCTCTTCCCCGGCAGCGGCCCCGTGCCGCTTTTCCCGGCGGACAGGGACAGCCTGCGCTCGCTTTCCACCGGTGGTGTGTGTGTGACACAGGGCTCCTTCTGCCCCACCTGCACTCGTGTCACCTGCCGCAGCCGCCACCGAGGCGAGAGGAGAGGGTTTGGCTCTGCTCGCTGCGGGGAGCAGCATTTCCACTTGTGCTGGCGATGACGATGGTGGGTGGTGATGGTGGAGGCAGCAGCGGGCAGGAGGTGCCCGGAGCGGCCGCGCAGCCCAGCCCAGCCCAGCCCAGCCCAGCCCGGCCCGGCCCGGCCTGTCGGGGTGCCTGGCGGGCCGCCGGCGCTGCGGCGGGATCGGCTCTGATTGCAGTCAACGAATGTCACCGGCAGAAGGAAAAACAAAAGCTGCCTCCAAAGATCGCGGAGCAGAATTTGGCAAGGCTCCTAAAGACACCAATTAGCAAAGGCTAAACCCATTAATGAAGTGGTGGCTCTCTGATTTCAGCCAGGTGGTGCAGATCAGAGCGCCTGTATCTGCAGCAGAGCCCCTCTTCCCTCCAGCCGGGACCTCACAGCAAAGCTCCACATTAATAATTCGCTTAATGGATCTCATTAGGGCTAGGGCCGCGAGTCCCGGTCTTGGAGCGGCGGGGATGAGGGGAGCAGGAGGGCACGGGCGTGGGTCCCTCGAGGGGCGATGGACGGCGGGGCCGCCGCTCCCGCTGCCCGGCTGAGTTCGGGGGCTACACGATCTGCATTTACAGACGGTTCTTTCCGAGATAAGCGAGACCTTGGCATCCCCTCACTGTGCTCGCCAACCCACAAGCCACACACCTCCCCTTATAACCAGAGCCACCTCTGCCCGCCGAGCCGCGAGCATCCGCGGCCGGGCGGGCTGCGCAGGGCGGCGGTGATCCCGCAGCGCGCACCCGGGCTGGGGCTGGCAAAGAGGGGGGAAGGGGCTTCTGCAAATTGATTTAAAAGGAAAAGCGTCCGGACCACACCTCTGTAAGAAGGGACTGGGGAAAAGGGAGGAAATATTTCCGCTTCAGCTGGGGAAAAACATAAAGAGGGGAAAAAAAGAAAAACCGAAGTAGTATAAACCTGGCCGAGGTGAGCTAGCATATTTAGCTAATGGAGGTGGACTATGGAAAGAGACCTCATATTTCTCTCCGAGGAGTCTCTCCAGGTCCGCAGCCGAGAATACACACAGCAAACGTTGTGCTTGAATTATAGTTGAGGCTTTGCTTTATTTGAATTCACTGGTGTTTATTTAAGAAAGTGAATAAAGGTTTTGTGTAAACAGCCATTATTTCTGATGAGCGCTCAACAGCAATAAGAAGGGGGTGGTTTTTTTAGTCGAGATTGTGGCAAAAGTTGACATTTTGGAGATTGCAGTTTGTCTTGCCGACGCCAGGCAGTCCCGAGGCATGAACTGCAGGGAAAGCTGTGTGTGCCTGCGAGTGTGAAACGGCGATGCCGAGCTAACTGGGGTCTGAAAACAATTATTTTTTAAGACATCAGCTTAAGCCCGACATTAAAATAAAATAAAAATATTTTCCTAAGGAGCGGGGTCGGTCTTGCTCTGCTAACGAGGGAGGCGAATTCAGGTTTCGCTGCCGCCGGCTCCGCGCCCACGGGGCTCTGGGGGAGCAGCCCCAGAGGCGGGGGATCTCTCGGATACCCTGTCCTCGCCGGGTAGGACACAGGCGGACCCCGATGCCAGCTCCTCACCCGGCCCTTTTGCACCGTGTATCGCTTGATTAAAATATTGCTTCTGTTTTGTTGTATTATTGTTTTGGGTTTGATTGTTTTTTTGGTTTTTTTTTCTTCTAATGTGGCTGTTATTTCTGAGGTTGAGACGGGTCTCTGGAGATGGGAGGTCTCTGGTAAGAAATCGGGGGAAAAGAAAAGTATCTCGTTGGACTTCCTAGCACAGAGCCCGGGAAAGGTGGGGTTATTGTTAAGCTGCTCCCCGGGAAGAGGGCCGGCCGGACCTGGCTCTGATCAGCCCGGCTGCGCATCTCTGCGAGTGTGGATGCTCCCAGACAGGGCTGGGATATCGGAGCGGCACGGCGAAGCCTCCCGCTTCTGTATTAATCCGATTTTCCATACACACCAGGCAGGAGGAGGAAGGAAAACCTCTGTCCTCCGTGCGGCAGCGTGTATCCCTCCCGCTTCTTGGTCTCTGGTACGATTTTTCATCTGAAATCAGCACGAAAAACCTCTGCCGGGCGTCCGGGTGGGGAAGCGAAGCAACGAAGCGAGTTTGTGCGGAGAGTGTGCTCTGGCCGGGAGCGTGGAGACCGAGGCAGCGCCGGGACAGCTCCTGCCAACCCCGCCGCGACACCCCGCTGTCACCCAGCCGCGCTGCGGCGGGCGGGGACAGCCCGAGGGGGCTGCGGTGCCCGGCACAGATCTGGGAAGAGGCACAGCGGGTTTAGGGGAGCTGAAGAGACCGCCCGGAAAGTCGCTGTCCCCGACTGAAACACGTCGAGGGTTTTTGGGTCGGCAGTAAAACGGTGGGCTCGGGCGTCTCTGGCTCAGAGACAACCAGCATCAAAAACCTTTCGTGTTACCAGGCCTTAACAAGCCAACAAAACAGAGGTTTCCTCAAGCTTTCTTTGACCTGTTCTTGGAGCGGGAGTGCTGCGTTGCACTGCGGACATGTCACCTTCGCCAGCGGCGCTGGAGCTGCCTGAGGTCAGGACATAGTCCCGAATTTTTCCCGCAGAAATCGAACAGTAACTGCAGCCTCGCGGGACAGGGAAAAACTCCCTTCCCTGTAGAGGCGGGCATAAATCCCTCCATGGGCGCATCTTTCCCCAGACTCGTTTTTCATGGCTTTGCTCTACCTGCAGTGCACAGCAGCAGCACACTGGAGAGAGATAGAATTCATTTTCCCTGTAGCCGGGGGAGAGAGAGGAAGAAACCCATCCTCCTGCTCTGCCCCTTGGCCCGAACAGCACCCGAGGTGTACAGAGTACAAAAAGCGGGCGCAGGACGAACGAATTTTATACCATCTCTTCCGTACCGACCAGAGCATCTTTACCCAAAGCTCTAGTCCCAACAGCGTTATTTCCCCCTTTTTTTTTTTGCCGTGTTATCTTAAAATGACGTCATAAAGGCATTGCCTCGCTCTCTCCTCGACCTCAAGTCCAGGCGGGCATTGCCCCCGTTATTTGGGGAGGCTGAGGTGGAGAGAGCCTGGCCCCGCGCAGCCAGCGCTGCGCTGGAGGAGACGCAGATTCCTTTAACCCAAAGGAAGAGAAACTCTTTGCCGACGCGCTTTTCCTTTCTCATCTGAAAAGAGCCACTCCAAAACCCTCTCTCCTGCATAGTCTTCAGGAAGCAAACTCAAGAGGCAAACAAATTCCTGCGGCTCCGTGAGCCGCACCACGGTGGTTTATCAGAGGAAAAACAGTCGTGTTTCGCTGGACATCTGTCCCACGGCTTCCCTTGCATTTAGGGGAGTTCCAACCTTATGGCAAATCCCGCACTGATGGGCGCAGCCGCTTTCTGGGGCTGAAAGCGAACTGCGGGGCCCACATCGTGCCCCGACAAGCCGTGACACCTCCTCATTTCCTCCCTGACAAGGTTTAAAGGCAGAACGTTAATTTACAAGGCCCTTCAGATAATTTCTTGCCCGGTCCCACTTCTCTGTCCCAAGAGGGGTCGGTCAGGGACGGCGGCCCGGGAACGCTGCCCCGCGCGGGCGCTGCGGGCATCCAGGAATGCATCAGAACTTTGTGAGCGCTCCCCTTGGAGATCACCCTGCCTGCCGTGGCTCTGACGGAGCCTCTGCCCTCTCGGTTACAGATTTTTTATCAATTCACCCGTTCCCTTTTTCGTCCGGCAAGATATCTCTTGGCCTGGCTGTATTCCCCAGCTCCTTCTTCCCAGGGCTTCTAGTGGGGGAATTCTGTGGGTGTTCTTTCCCTTTCCTCGGGGCTTTGTCCTCGCTAACAAGGGTAGCCCCGAGGAGAGTGTCGTCCCAGGAGCACCCCCGGCCGCGAAGGATTTCTCGCTTGAGCCTTCAGAGAAGCAACAGGCAGAGGCCAGACGTGCACCCGCCTCCACATCGCTGGAGGACACCGGCATTTTCCCGGTCTTTCGCTTTATTCCTCTGTCTCCCCTTTCTTTCTAGCGATGTCCCAGGCTCAGTGCCCATCGGACAAGTTTGTGGGGCAGAGAGAGGGTTTCTCCTGCCTTTGCCCTGCCTCCCTGAGCAGAATCCCGGCCCCTGCGGATTTCTGTGCCGAGGCAAAAAACTCGCTCCCCCGAGGGAAGCACGGGGACTGCTCACAGCCGCAGCGTTCGCTCTAATCCGTGCTGCTTGGCCAGGGAGGAGGGGGAAGCAGGCTGCCTCCGAAGCTGCCTCGTGGCCCAGGAAGAACGAAGCACGGAGTAGCGCGGCGCTTCATATTTTTCCGAGGGCGAAGCTGACTATGAACCCGAGCGGAGGCGTCGGATCCCGGCCTGGAGCCCCGGGGAGTCCCAGTGGAGCACGCACCGGGGAGGGGACCCAGCCCCGGCAGCACCCACTGGGACAGGGGGAGAATCCGCCGTGTGTCCCCCCACCACCGCGATGCTCACCCTGCCCCCACCCCGCCCTAGGCCTC
>VXBI01011712.1:0-77582 GCA_013397375.1 Toxostoma redivivum
ATCTCCCTAGAAATCTCTTTCATTGTTATGATAGGGTCATTGGTTGGAGACAGAGGCAATAAGAATTCACCAAGTGTCCTCAACAAACAGCACTGAGTTTATTATGGCTGCCCCTTTTTATAGGGGATTTGAATTTCCAGGGCTTAGACAGCTGATTGTTTGGGATCTTGGACTGCCCAGCTCTCTGACCCGTGAGAAGTCTCCAGCTTAGCATGGAACATGATTGGGTGAAGTCCCTGTTTGGGTTTGAATATATCCTATCTTTGTGCACCCAGGGACCTGTTGATCGAACCAGGCTAGCCAAACTGGGTTTCTTATTTATGGCAGAATTATTTGTCCAGCTACAGACCAGATGTGCTATGACTTCACAACTCTAAACACAGTGTGGACCCCACTGAGGAGACCTGGAAGTCTTAGGAACAAGAATATGCTTTCCTTAATGTCCAAAGGGAATTCAAAAGTCTCAAAAGCTGTTGTAACAGGCCTGGAGGAGGAAAAGGGGGTAAAAGGCTGGGGAAAATCATCCTCCCCTGTTCCCTCCACAGACTGGATGTGATTATTAATGGACTCACAAAAGTAGTGCCTTTGTGAGGTAAGGGTAGGAGAGCAGCACTGCATCCACATCCCAAAATACCTTCATTGCCCTTGATGACACCATGCCATAAACTGATATTCCATTGCACAGAAAAGCAATCCTGATCCTTCTCCCTGCTTTGAAAAAGAGCACCATGATGGGCACATGGTGCACATATGGAAAGATATACAGGGTTAGGTGCCACAGCCACATGAACAGATCAAGCAGCATTGTGACCAGTGGCACCAGACTAATTCAGCAAATACTTAGATTAAACTTGTTCAACCTGCTCTGGGCAGATCTGTTGTTACCTCAACCCTTCATGACCTACGTCAGGTGCCAAATACTGCTGTTGTGGTTTAGGAATGGTACTCCCATATTCTGCACGCACACCGAGATTCCCCAAAATCACACATCACTCTCTCTCACTCCCTCTTCCCCTTCCCTCCCTGCTAGGGCAGGATGGAATTGAGAATTGATGGCACAAGACATAAAGAGGAAATGAGAATTGAAAGAACAAGAGGTAAAGAACAATTTACTGGAAACAGCAACGATACAAGAAAACAAACATTACCAGCAAGAACATTAATAACAAAAGGTATAAGAAAAGAAATTATTTACATGGACAAACATCCCCAATAACAGAGAATATCAGACAGTTCCCTCCACCACACTTTCTCAACCCAAGGAGCTCCTTCTTCCAGAACAGAGTGAGTCCCTTCTGCCTCCCCCTAACAGTGACATGAGATGGTACAGAATAACCTCCATGTCCTAATCATGCTTCTTCCTGGCTACTGCAGAAATTAACCCTGTTCTGGACAAAAACAGGGCAATTATTTTTAAACTTAGTTTGATATATGGTAACTAGCAACTGGAAGCTCTTGCTCCCAAAAAACCGGTATGGATATACACTGCTTATGGTAATAAACACTGTTTTTATATAACTTTTAATATTTGCTTTAAAATAATGTCACTGTTGTTTTTGTTAACTTGACCCTTGTATTCCACTCTTTTGCTTTCAGCATGTATATATTACAATATACTACTCAAATACAAAACTAGCAACCTGACTTGCTGAGCGAAAGTAATGACATTCCTAAACTGTATAGGAAAATGGTTTACAGAACCATAAAAAGCACAGGACTAGGAATGTTTCCAAGTGTATTTACTGGACTGTTTGTTAAATTATTTTAAGTATTACAGTCTTTGAACCTATTCTCAAGTTAGTACCTTAATTGTTTCATGCCTTAGTAGGTGTTAAAATTTATCTTCTGGATTTTCCAAATGCCAGCACCATCAGGTTCTGAGCACTTACTCATGCCCACTCAGAGATAGGTCAACAAGACAGATTTTTTTATAACCTTTGCTGAAATGAAGTCCTGAGTCTCTAATTATTCTCTCTACCAGCAGTAAAAGACTAACAAATACTTCCAAAACTGGTGCTACTGATTCCACTTATTACTGATTATAATTTTTTCCTTTCCTGCCTGGAAGAACAAACTAATCCACTAGAAATTATGTGCAACTTTTGTAAAAGCAATCCATCTACCACAGCAAGGCAAAACCATTGGCTGTAACATGCAATATGTCAATGTAAACACAAGACAACCTCTAAACACTTAAGTGTTCTACTAAGTATATTATCACCATTATTTGTTTGTGTTATGAAGAAAGCATTGTCCCACACAATTCAAAAAGCATGGTTTGTTAATTAGTGTATATAAACACTCCTGAAAACTTTCTCTACCTAAAGCAAATTACAATGCCACTACTGGTGAGATTTTCCAGACTTCTGTACTGAGATACACAAATCCCATTAATAGAAAAGGAATCTTGTTTCTTCATCTTCAGTACTCCAACTTAGAACACACTGATTCTGCCAAGAAATAACCTAATCCAAAGAATTTTGAAGTGCTAAAACCCAAAAAAATGAATGTGCTAATGGTGTGTGAGAAATGGGATGAGAACAAATAGGAAACTACCACCACTTTTACATCTATAATCAGGATTATATGACTAATATTTTACAAAGTAATCAACTTTATCAGCAAAACTACTGCTGTAGGTTGTACTACTGTACAAGCCACAATAAAACAGTTCCCAAATTACTAAGTTTAAAATCCAAGCTACAAGTTTCCACCACAGAAATCTTTCTTAAGTCTTCTGCACAGAGCAAGAAAAAAAATCTTCCATTTCAGCTCAACTTATCTAATTTTATTTAGAAACAGAATATTTCCAAGTAGAGATTTATTCTCCTCAGTGACTGTAAGGCAGGTGAAAGCTTTGCTTTAGATCTTAAGTGCTTCTTTCAAATTGAAAAAGATGTTTTGAAATATGCTGCATTTTACTCTTCAAGAACTAATTTTATTGTGAGTCTCTAGGATAAATATTATTTTGGTGACCATATTCAAAACATCTAAGCATCTTCACAAACTGATGAAATAGAATACATACACGAAGAAGTTACAGCCATAAACCTACTTTAAAACTGAGTTTTTAAAATTTAGATAACGCGCAAAACCAAAATAATAAACATTTTGATGGAGAATAAGAGTAAACTGGGGAAACATAAAAAACTCTTAGAAAAGGAGCGAAACCAGATAAAACCAAGATAACGACAACAAAGAAAAATGCATGAAGGAGGAAATCCTTTAGAAAGGAAGGAGGCTGAAAAAGAACTGCATCAGTAAGCCTTGCATTCCTAGGAGAAAGTTGATATGAGGGAAATCTACAGTCCAGAAAAACAATAAAATCACATTCAAAGAACAAATTTCAGAGCCAACTGATCATTTCAGGAGAGAACAGAACACCTTCCATCACTGCTGCTTTATATGAATCTGGGCTTAGATGAGGAAAAGAAAATAGGAAATGTGGAAAAGGATTCCCTTAGGACACATCTCTCTGGTCCAATAAAACATCCGAAGGTTCCAGCAGTTTTCTGTGGAGGACTATTAAAATTGTTTTTATACAGCTGTAGCAGATGGTATGATTCACTTATCTCAAAAATACAAGAGCTCAGGGAACTTGATGATATTATCAAGCATCAAGTTCGAACAAATAAAAAAGTGCCTTTCATGCAAATATTGAAACTATGAATAACGTTGTGGGGAGCGGTCTAGTATTTAACGCATTTTTTAGAGAGATCAAACTTGAAAAAAACATCATGCCAATGATATTATACAAATACAGCCCTCATCTTTCCCCCTGCAAGGAAGTTCTTCAATTACTGTTGTCAGGTGAAGGTTCTACAAGGTAGAAAAGAATCATTCTCTCCCTTCCTCTCCTTTTAGGCTTCCATTAGTACCTGCTGTTGAGCACTGCCTGACACTGGACACCTGGGCAGGTAGACTCCTGTACTGTAATAGTGCTGAATTTCTAATAGTCTTGTGATTTAGCAATATCTTTCAATCTGAAGAGCTTCAGTGAGACAAAAAACTGTTCAAGAGAAAAAGAATATATAATCAAAGAATCTTCTACCTACTCCAATCTCTAAAAAGACATTTGTTCACCAGCCCAGCTTCAGTATTCTTCACATACAGAAGTAGCATAGATCTTTCTTGGTCCAAAATTACTGTCTCAGGAGTTTTAAGAAATATGAAACTCAGTTGCAACGATCCATTCATGTTTTCACTCCTCTGTTCTCAGTGCGAACAAGCAGGAGACCTGCATAAAGAAAGCAAGGCTTGTTTTCTCTAATAATGCAAATAACAAAAAAAAAATCAAACCTTGCTTTTCTCCCAATACTTTAAGGTTGTTTTATTTTCCTTAATGAAAGAGACAGCTTCAAGACATGTCCTGTAAGGTGCATGATGGTAAGAAACACACACAAAGAAACTGAAGAACAGGAGAAAGAACGCTCCAATGATTATGGAAAACACTGCTAATTACCTGGAGATGGTGGACATCAACTCGGACAAAGAAAAGCCATTTATTATTACAAAACAGAGCACAACACAAGATGAATATCAGAAGTGAAAACTAGCAAAATTGAAAATGTAATCTGCATGACAAGACAAAAAATACATTTAATTTTGATTTTTTTAAAAGCTTTGAATGATGCTTTAAAGAGTTTAGGAACAGTGAAAAAACATTAATCAGTACTAATAGGACAATTCTTAATAACAAAAACTTTACAAGCCTCAAAACATCCCTAAATGTACAGGCATGGTAAAAAGCATAATTACTGAATATGTGACCCAACAGAGCGAAAAAATTCAAACTGAGTACTATAAAAATCAGAGAGGATAGTAAAAGATAATGGCAATGGCAGGTCTATTCAACAGAAACATCTTAAAACACAAATTTTAACAGCAAAGAACAATTAATCTAAGTTGCTAAAACCAAAATACTTCAGTGGGATGTCAATCAGTAACACAGAGCTGACAACTATGCTTTAATTACATTTGAGACTGTTACCAATTAGTTAGTCTACAGCAGTACAGGCTTCATGCTATGACTCAGTGCACTGACTCATTCAGTAAAACTTTTCCTACAGAACTACCCAGGCACCCACAAGGATGCAAGATCAAAAGAAAAGCAGTTACATTGACCTTCTCAGCAAAAGTCTTGTTTTCCATTTAGATGGCCAAAAGTGTATACTGACACAACTGCACAAGCAGACTTTTTGAAGGGGAGACTTTCAGGAGCACTGTTTTAACTCCACTTCAGATAAACATCTCAAAAAATCAAAATACAAATAATGCTTTGTACAGTTTGAAGCTGAAGCAGCACATTTTAAATTTGTTTGGTTTTTTTTACAAGCTGCTCAAGTAGCATTATTTCCTATTAGTAAAAAAATATGTACCATCAAAAAATCCTATTTTCTATCACTTAAGAGTCCTGGCTGATTTTAGCAATTGAAGGCTGAAATTTTTTCTGTATCAGCTGATGGAAGAGGGCTGGGGGAAAGAGTGACAAAATGTCTTCAGCCATTTCCCTGTTTCGGGAAAAAAATATCTTTGGTTGGATTTCTGAATTACAACAATTCTACCATTGCACTAAGCAGTAATGGCATCTTTAAGTTTTGCAATGAAACAACAGGAAAATAATCCTGGGTGAAAGATTCTTCTATTGATACTCTCATGGACCTCCAAAAACATGTTAGATTTCAAATAAGACCTCTGTCCCAGTTATTCTTTCTGAATGCTCAGACTATGATGCTAAAGCTGAAGGTGCAGGATCCTGAAAAAGGAAAGCTGTGTTAAATGTTCTCAGCTTCTGGTCTGATGGTCCAACACAGCACAAGCAATCAAAGAGGTGAGTGGATGAGACGTGTCCAGACTCAAGACAGACAACCTGGTGAGAAGCCCTTCAGTGCACCAGCTGATGTAAACAGCTCATTGTTTCTGAAAACAGCTGGCTGCTCACTATCATCTTCAGCTCTAGCTGCACACTGGCCCTGTTCTCACAGGTACAGTTTATTCACCTGAGAACAAGATTCAAGGAAAAGCACAGTTTTGCTGCGAGCTCATTCCATGGCTGAACAACCAGAAGACCAAGAGGAAGCATGGAGGTATATCCAGAGAACAGCATGTCCAGGGCACTTGGCAATGTGTTAAGCCATTAACATGTAAGAATTTTATTTTAGGCCTGGAGGAAATGGGAGGAACAGGTAAAGCTCGTGAGGATTCAAATGAACATGAATGTTGGAATTAACAAATATTTTTAAATTAAAGCATGTTTTCTCCAGAACTATACTAGAACATACAAATCTCAGTATTTAACTAATTTTTAGCAAGTCAAAAAGCTGTAACTCAAAACAGGCTTACATCATCTTCTCACAGCAAAGAGTGACAACTTACGTAAGATTAGTACTAGACCAATCAACTAGACTACTAAATTGCACAAGATGTTAAGTGTTAGGTGTAGGAGTAATTAGGCATTATTGTGTGATGTGTGCTTTCCCTCTTGTAGTTTCTCTCAGCACAGGTATTTACTATATACTTCCATTAGCCAATTAAACTTAGCAACATGGCCCAGATAAGTAAAACAGAAGAAAAAGCTGTATTGTTTTCTGACATGTTAGTGTGTTTAACGGATTTGCAGAAGTCAGGGAGGGACAGGAGCTTAGGGAGATGGTGACATGGAGGGAGCAGGGATGCTAGACTTGTCCCCTTCAGTGGCATCATGACACTTCAGTGGCTTCATGTTCAGCTTGGCTCTTCCAGCAAATTCTAAGGAATGAACCAATCACTTCCATTCAAGTTTTCCTTCCAAAAGTGAAGCAACACTGAAAATTGCAATATCCAACACAGTAACTGAGAAATGCACTCAACTGACAGATGGACACTGAAACTTTGGCCACCCGGCTCCTGTGATTTTCAGGAGGTCACTACACCAAGCAGGTAGGTCACTCTGTTTCTCATTTTTCTCTCTGTAGAACTCAGAAGCTCTAGAACTGCTTCCCAGACACACTGTGACCTCAACAGCTGCAAATGGATCTCCCTCCAATGCCCTGCAAAGCTCAAAACCCAAATGCTAACCTCTTCAGAAAACCAGGAGAAGAGGCATTTCTGCTTGGGCACCCAAAGCAGAATTTCAGTATTGTTGCCTCTAAATTCTCTGAAATAGAAGCAATACTATGTGCTACTTTATAAGAGAGCTGGAAACATAAATTCTATGTAATGAATTTGAATTAATTAACCTATAATCTGTGAATTATTCAAAGGTTATAGGGATATAATTCAAGAGACAGAAATCTAAATTCAAAGCAGCGTTTGAATAGTAAACAGCATATAAGACATGTTCGTAAACAAAATATTTTGTTTATTTCCCCGGCACTGTCTGGCTGTAACTACCTGAACAGGCCAGTGGAAGGAGATTCTCAAAGGACAGAACCACCACTTTTTGTCTGGGCCCTTGCACAAAGGTCAGCAGGTTTTACTCCAGATTATTTCCCAAGGTCATTTTCCTTTTTAAAACCATCCCAAGATAACAGTTTACTTATAAATTCAATGCCAGCAGAGGTCAGCATTCAATCCTGCTGAACAATTTTTTACCCATGTAAAAAATTCTTCATTAAAAAGAAGAGAGAACTCCTCTCTCTTCAAACAAAATACACACCATGTATGCTCACTTCCACACTTGCAATAGCAATATTGCTGGTTTTAGATAATGGCATCTATCAAAACTATTTAATCAGACCATGTTTCTAGAACTATTCTAAATCTAGAAGTACTTTTGCTAAAGCAAAAATATTGATTAGCAGATTTAGCAATTGGAGATCTTTTTTCTCCTTGTTAGCATTTCAATCTCCAATGGGAGAAAACAGTTTCCTTGAAACTTTCTGCTTTTCTGCTCTGCTAGAAGTCATCTTTGTTGAATGAACGTAACTCATGTAAGCTGAAACATCTGCAGCTTCTCAAAGCCATTAAACAAGAATTTCAGAATAAATTTTAAAAGTCAAAGTCTGCCTACCCTTGATCAAGTCCAAATCATGTACCTACGAATTTTCATTACATTTTTCCATTCTAAGCACTGTTTCTTTGGTTGACTCGAGACACAGCTTAAAATGGATAAGTATCCTGTATTCTCCCAATTTATCTCAAAATTATTTATTGCACCGACCACTCTGTCCTACCTAATGCACACAGAGATCAACCATGTAGAGAAAGGTTTGTATTTTAATTTTTGCACAACAACATAAGAATTCTTCCTCAATTCCCATTAAATAAACAAGAATCAAAACAGTATACTTGTTTTACATGTCTGACAAAAGGCAGGGTTTTTTAAATTGCACTAAATAAACCAGATTGTTAAAAACCATTGGCATCATGAGACATAAGTTACTTGTGAGATAGCAACAAAGATTTTTTAGTAGAGAAATGTACTTTTAGAGAAATGCTGGAAGAGTTCTACTTTTTTTCTAAATGAACTAAGAAACTACACAACTCAAAGTCTCAGAAAAAAACATTATTAAAACACAACACACTTTGCTGCTATTCACATGCAAATAAGAAAAACTATTCTAGAACTAAGAAAATAAGACATCAATGAGACCAAGATATTCTTGCATTTTTATACTATTTTATTCAAATTTAGAAGCAGCAATATTTAGACTTTAGCATGCTAATAACCTTTGCTTTCTCTTACGAGAATTCAAAATATTTTGCAAATAAGTTCTGTAAAGTAAATCAGACATAGCTGTTTTTAAAGTAGAGCACTTTGATTATTAATCACCTTTTCAAAATCATTGCCTTACAGAAGGGAAAATAATATTACAAATCCAGTGAATCACACATGGTCCACAGACACCTAATTATGCTATACGCCCATCCTGAAAAGTTGCAATTTTCATTTGCATTCTGTTATTTCTATTAGAACCCTAAAAATGAAATTATTTACTATAGGGCTGTATGTTCTGATGCCATCTTAATGTCAATCAGTAACGAAATACTCTCATGTTTAACATGAAATTACTTTACAATAAAAAGGAAAAAAAAAGGATAAAAAAGGAACTTCTAGAAAATAAAAATGTCTGTGGCAAAATGTAATTAAGGTTACCCTGTAGAGCAAAGCCTCACTACTGGTTTCCCCGCAGTAAACTTGCACATGTTTTAAACCTATGCAAGGTAAACAAGCTTTATACAAATTTACAGACCCAGTACCAATAAGATGCTACTGATGACACCACTATGAAAATTATGAGCAGCTACTGATCTATACAGGCATAATTCCCATCCAAAGCTTGCTCAAGTATACAAGAGCTGAACTTGCCAGGGAAAATATTATAAGGGGATTAAAAGGGGATTAAAATCACCTGCCTGAAAATAAAGTTGAACAAAAAAGAGAAAATTTAAAGTTCTGTATTTTTGTTAATGGTAATATATTATACCATAAAACCTGTCTTTTTCTGGCACCTGTTAAAAAGAAAATAAAACTATCAAATTAAGTACATAGCAAAGAAGAATTCTGCTTGCAAGCAAAAGATCTCTCCTATCAGTTCTATATAGTACATGTCTTTCATTTATGTAAAAAGTTATCAATTGTAATTTAAAAAAATGAGGACTTATAGGTAAAACATAACTGGACTAATTTTTTCCAGAAGTACTCTTGACAGAATTTGAAATTATAAAAAAGTTGTTTACATGCCAAGTGTAACAATTTACATCACAAAGAGAATATATATTAATAGTTGGCATTTTGTAGGAAAACAACTTTCTCAGATCACGTATTAAGCAGAATATAAAATGATTTTCCAGTATTGGTCTATTCAACAATTTAACATAATGCAACCATTATTTCCCATTTTTCACATTCTGCATTGGCACACTGAGGATGCTACTAAATTATACTAGTATACGGTTGAAATATCTGTATAATCACTAAGTTTGCATATCCAAGAATTTCAGTAACTTGCACTATCAACCATCTCTTCATCATTTCACACAGAGGAGAAAAAAGATTGCTATGAGCATATTTTGAAGCACCCATCAATCATAATCACTTACAGCCTCAAAATAATTTCCAAAGTATTTTCTTCACAAGGGCTCAATTTTCTGATTACAGCTAAGTATGTAACAACTTATGAAAAAAAGGAACAGGTTTTGTATGAAAACATATAAAAAGGCATTTTACTTCTGCTTTGCTCTGTTTTGCACTCCTCACTTATTTTCTAAAGCCTCATAACTTGTTGTCTTGATTCCACAGAACATACTGGAATACGTTACCTGAAGACATCTACAATTTATCTTAAAGTACATGACATCTTTCTCAGTCATCAATTGTAGGTTCACCTCAAAAGTCCAGTCACTGGCAAAGCACTCTAACCCTTACACATCCAGAAGCAAAGGGAGCCATGTCCTAGACCTTCTCACATATACCAAGTGGCATTCTTTGCCTATTGTGAAATCTGCAGCCAAACACTGCACTTCACATGGCTGAGAGAAATCTCCAGAATGATTACTGAGAGCAAGTATTTTCAATGCAAGAGAACACAGATGAGCCCCTTTGCTCTTGCATAAGAGGTAAGAGAAGCAAACAAAAACCACCACCACCTGCCTTTGTCACCTGCTTTTAGACAGCACTGGCAGACCTTGCTTCAGTATGCATTATTTATTTCACTCATTTTCCTAAGAGTAATGTTGTCTGGAATTAGATTTAATGACATTATGACTCAAGCACACCATTATTAACATTTCCATAGGAAATTAAAATTTCAGTGTCTGAATGACTTCAGCTAATCATCAGACTTAACAAGAAAAAGCTGACTTCCTCTGCTACCTCAGAAGAAACGTCTTTCCTCAATTATAACTGAGGAGATATTTAAGATGCAATGAAAATTTTAAAAAGGCTCAAGTAAAAATCTAATTCCTTATTATTAATGATTAGTCAACCCCAAAAAAAGTCATAGACATGTTTTTGATAAGCCTTAGCTGCCAGGTTTTACAGCAATTGGACATTAAGTAATATCATTTTGATACAGAGTGAGCCTGAAACAATATTTATTTATTTCAGTGATATTATTAAAACAGAAGACTTTGTCATTTATTAAAACACAATTATTAGAAAATTATTTTCCCAAGATGCTGAGCATCAGCAAACATCATTGCAATGAAGATAACATGCTCAGAACGTCTGGGAAAAAAAAATACTTGAAAAAAAAAATCCAACCATACATTTGCATGACTTCAGATACCTGTTTAAACAAAAAATTTAGTAGCTTAACCTTTTAATCATCTCTTTACCCAGATTAATTCTGTGCAAAACTACTCCCAATAGTATAAAACACAAAATAAGAAAACAAAACCTGCAGATATCTCCCATACTCCAACTGTGATCTTCAATTGCTAGTAATATTTTGTGTGGTAGAAAAAAGTCTGCATTTCTGTTTGCAAACTCAAATTCAAATATTTAATAAGAATGCTTAGCCAAAAGGCTGACTAAAGACACACAGTACTAGATGAGGAGGAAATGAGTAGCTACATATATTAATTATCACCCTTTCTGAGAACACAGGCTCACTCAAGTTAAAATTTAAAGGGCTTAGATTACTTTCTGGTGAATTTTATTAGTTTTCCCCAAGAGGTGCAAAGACTAATACTGTCACAACAGAAAAGGAGAACATATACAGCGTCATTACAAGCTGAGTCACCCGAAAGCACTGAATCTTGCTTTATTATAACACAGCATCTTAAATAGTCTCCTGAAGCACTATCATTTGTTATGTGATAGAACGGTAACAGCAAACTAAGCCAGTATCACCATGAAATGAAATCTGCACATCTGCAGGCGTTTTCAGTAGACAGACCCTGTTCCCTTGCTGGTCTCTTTGGATATAGCAGCTGCATGTTTTCCTTCCTCTACTGCAGTAGAGAAAGATGCAAAACAAAAGCTGCTGAGAGGTCTTCTGCTTGTGGCTGCTGGTAACATTCAGATATGCCTTCAGAGAGCCATGATGCAGGTGGCAAGATGAGGTGTTCAGGCAGATTTGCAAGAACTACAACCTGAAGCTTCTTCCCTGTGCAGCTATTTTCTGTCTAAAGACCTAATTCTTGAAGAAGAAAAAAAGTAAAATCTGAAGGGACTTCTTCGCCATGCCTCAATTCATATCCTGCCATCATTCAGATCCAAATCCACAGATATTTTTCATTTCCCGGTACCACAGTCTAATCACTCAGCAGCACCAGCTTCAAAATTGAGAACAGTTATGCAGTGCTCTCAAATAAATCACATGTGTTTTAAGTCATCTGTCAATACAGAATTCAAGATCCCTGTATCTTGGAGGGCCCACTACAGCAGTCAGCAAAACAAGCAGACAATTGAAGGGCCTGACTTTCTCTGCCTCCTCAACTAGCAAGCTATTAATGAGTATCACCTCCTGTCCTGTCTTCTTCCCGGTCCCCTTCTTTTCTCTCCCATTTTGTGATGGAACTCACCCAGATGCAGATACTGTAAAACGTTTGATGTTTTGTTGGCATTACACTGTTAAATACTCCTTCTACCTTACTACATTTTTTAATTCAACTGTATGTCACAGCAGAGAAAAATGGGTTGTAAGTCAAGGACCGTAAGCAAATGGGGTCTGCTTTTCCAAATCTGCATGTAAACACTACTATTGTAAAACCAGACAATATTATCATTTAAAGTAGTAATAAATATTTGAAGCACTATCTTTCACATATCTGAGTCAAAACCATTTTGAAAATATTTTCCATTTTCATGAACTAACTTGAAATGCTAACTTCACTAAAAACATCCCTCTTAAAGTATGATTTTAGCCAAGTATTTTAAACAGTGCTATCTGATGAGAATCCATTTAACTAATTTCCTAGTAGATACATCCAAAAATAAATATACTTTGCATAGATACACACTTGATGAACATTTTATTACACACTTCCACACACAGCTGTGCTCCAAAGCCTGGCTGGCCTCTTCTGCAAATCTACAATATGTGCAGCCAGGACATCAGGCAAGATAAGAGTGACAGAGAAATACACAGGAACTACATGATCAACTGAAACAACTCTCAATACACCCCAGTAACACTCAAGTACCATGGGGAAAAAAGTGTATTCTGTAATTCCCAGAACATTTTCAGAATTACTCTATATTAATTTATTGACTCTCACAAATTTCTTTATCTTCCTTTCTTTTTTACAACTATCACTACAAAGCTCACTGTGCTGCTGAGAGAGAAAAATTAGCCAAGAAACTTGCATATGGAAAGATATTTTCAGCACGCTTCCAACAAAAAAAAATAGTTGTTTCAACAATAGAGAACATTATGCAAATCGATTAGCTTATGTCACCTTACTCATTTTACAAGTCCAGTGAAAAACAGGCTAAAACAATAAAAGCTTTTATTATGTCCACGTGTGTGTGTAGTGCTTTTCCAAAACAAGTATATCATCATTTATCTCATAATGCAACTAATATTCCCTTCCAAACTTCATATTTTGGCTGCATTCTACAAAAAAACTCATACAACTTGAGAACTCAAGAATTAGTTTTTCCAGATCCCTTTTCAATTCCTCTTTATTTTGGACACCCTGCAGAAAACTTCAGTTTTGAGAACCTCTCAAATAAATGGGTCATTCCAATTATAAATTATTTGCATATGGCTTTGGAGGTACTGTGGTAAGAATCTTGGTCACCAGCACAGATCTGTAACTATTTATATACCACAATACTTGGAAACCTTTGTCACAAAACAGAAGTCCCCTCTGCAGGGTGCTGTACAAAGAAAGGTTATTTCTGCCTTAGAGCATTTATACTCAGTACAAGGCAGAAAGAGAATACTGATGTATGGACAAGAATACACAGAAACTGAGACAACAACTTCAGAACTGACTCTGCTTTCTCACTCCAGCAGCCTACCTCAGCTTCCTTCAAGCGTCATCTATTACTTACTAACTAACTGCAGTAAAGGAAGGAAATAACCATGCTCCAGATCAACATCCAACAGTAGCAACAGAACCTCCAGGAAGTGCAAAGCTATTGTCTTCAAACTTGAACCTCAGAGCTCAGACAGCACTTCACTCACAAGAAAACAATGTCTGACTGTCTGCAATGTCTTATACTTCCTTCCTGTTATTTTAGAAGTCCATGCTCACGCTCCTTCTGAAAAAGAATTATTTGGTGATTGGATTTGTGAAAATAGTAATAACCCTGAAAACAAAGCAGCATGTACCTGAAAGAGCCAAAGGAAAGCTCAGGGCAAAGCTGCATGTTTTCAGGAAATACTTGTCTCTTTCTAGCAACTAAGTATAACACATGATTTCCAAGACAAAGAGGATACCTCCTTCAAAGAATGCCAAGTAGCAAAAAATAATCTGAATAACATTATGATGAATCAAAAGGGAAATATCCATAGTAAGTCCCGGCTAACTCAAGATGAAGTCAGACAAGATCTCTTTGGGGAAAATTAACTGCCTTCCTTTTTTTTACACAAATTAACATAATGAGGTAAACAATCATCTCCTTCCTATTAACTGCTTTTGATGAACCACTTAAACACTGGAGATAATTGAAAGGTCTCGCTCATTATTTCTCACCTCAAGTTTGACCACCGACCATTTAATTTACAGATACCAAAAAAAAAGCTTCTAAAACTATCATAAACCAAATAATACTAGCAGAACTTATAGTATCTCCATTATAGTCTCTTCTAGATTATACTCAACCATAGATACAATCAATCATACAAAACCATAGATGTCATCAGACTACAAGCTTCCCCATAAAATCTGAGTAGGGCATAATATTTGTTTTTCTTCTAGTTGGAGTTTAAATATTATATGTAGAAGTATTTGCTGGTGCTGGAGCACTACCATTTCCTAGAGCTTCACAACTCAAAAATCTTTACGATTCTTTTAAGAACAGTTAAAATTTCAGAGTTTCATCTTCTTCCATTCACACCAGAACTCACTGCCATTGAAATTCTTTTACTTAACATTATAGCCACAGTATGTGGAAAAGATCTACATCTCTCGTTAAAAGACAAATGGCCATTGCAAAGGAAAAAATAAGAAAAAGTAGGCTGAAAACTGGGGAAACATGCTTCTGGATGTCCAAACATTAATTCAAAATATGTTTAGTTCTTTAAGAGAACAGACAACTGCCCAGATAACTGCAAAAACATTGGTCAGGTACTTGCAAACAATACTCGTGGACTGAGAAGATTAAAATGCAGTGTAATCAATACAGTAAACTTAAAGAGGAAATTACTTATGTGTGGACTTACTGCAACAGACTTTTTATTGAGAAGCAAGGTAGATTAGTAAAAACTAATTTGTAGTCTTTGCTTCAAAGACAGGACTACTACAGGGACTTTGTGAAACAAGGCAATAGAAGAAGATTCAAAGATAAATGGAAGTATTATTGCTCAAACTCCTGACAAACAGATTCCCCAAAGGAGACAGTCAACAAGAATATTCAGTGGGAGGGCACTAACATCTTTATCTCAGCGGTGACTCACTTTAAGTAACATTTATTTTCGTAAGAACCTCTATAAGTAAAATGAAAATCTCATTCAGTGACCATAACCATAGGGAGAACATCATCTTTCTAATTAGATTTTTTTATATTGGTAACTTCTTGTCTTAGGACACAAGAAGAAATAGAGGCCCAAATCAGCTATTTTATAGCAAATAATATAACTCTATTAATGCTGAATAAAGGAAATCTTTATGTGTGTAGGAGAGAATAAAGCAGAAAAACTAAATTCAAGATCACAGCACTACCTTTCCTGCCCAAAAAATAAAGTGTTTATAGACTTCCTGTCATGACTATAATCTTAAAAATGTAAATTTATATGACACTCCTAGTAGACATCCATGTTAATACAAACTGATTACCACCACTCAGGTTAGTGAGAAGCTGTCTTAACCTATGCTCAAATTTTTACTTACATTAGCAAAACTCAGTTGAAACATTGCATCCTTTTGCACACTACTTATTTTTCAAGGCTTCAGAAAGTGCTGCGAATACACACAGGAAAAGAAAAATGGAAGTGCTCAATGGTTTCCAGTTTCAGCCATGCTGAATCGGTTAGCAGTATCATAAATGCTTCTCTTTGAGGTAAACATACCTGGGCTCTCTTATAGCAGTCATTAGTGGTTCACTACTAGCCTAGGAATCTGAAAAAACATTTATACACAGACCTGAAAAAACCCCACCCCAACAACAAGCTATTTTACATCCATAAATATTTAAATTAGAAAAAGTCTTCAGGGGCAGTAATAGTTACTCTCCACAGTTCATAACTTTAAATAATTTCTTTTACAAGTTCTGTTGCCAAGTAAGGTTTTCTACATCAATAAAGAAAGTTTAATGAACACTGACTTCATCAGGCTCTTCTTATCTAAGTAAAAACCTACACAACTGCAAAAAATATTTCACATAGTGTATCACAGTTTATATGTTCATTTAATGTGTGAAAATGTCATCATAGTTTTGACATCAGAATAAAATCTGAACTGAAAGTTCCTTATCTATTTCTCTAATTTGGGTATCTTCAACAGCAGAACACACACAAGAGCAATGTGTATGCTAATGTGTATCAATACTATTTGCATTTTCACTGCTTCTTCAAAGACTTAAAATGATACACAATGCAACACAACAAGATTTGACTGCAAATTTTTGATCACTGAATCCACCTCAAACTTGCTATATCACCTTGCCACTGTTGGATCATGCTGTTTTCAAATAAAAATAAAAACATACACACATTTGACCTTTCTACTTCTATTCTACTTCTGTTGTTTCAGACTTTGTGGTAAAGCTACGCATTGATAAGTAAGATCGTACGAAGCTAAAATAAGCACTAAAATCACAGATGAAAATATCTGAAATGTGAACGTTATTTAAGAATTTACATTATTTTAAAAATCCTTTCAAATTAATACTAAGACCACCCAGACAAAAAACATTTCACTGTGTATCTTTTTCAAGGATGTGTGTAACCATATACTTGGACTATACATGCAATGTAGATATATCAATAAAAAGACCTGAATTACCCCAGATACCAAAAGCAAACTACTTACAGTACCATACCCAAATAAGAAGGCTTGAACTAGTTCCATGCTAATGAGGCTAAACAATTTTTAAAACCTACAAACTTACTACCTCTTATACAAGAGGAAGAGGGCTCTTCAAAAACTGATGAGATAACCATACATGAGAACTCCCCAGTACTATGAGTAATTAACATAAGAATATGCAAGTACAATTCAGAAAGACAAGCACAAAAGCAACAGAATAGTCAAATGTGACAGTTTTAATAAATATCACCTACCTGAGGATTCAGGCACAAAGACATCAGAATTTTATTAGTCTGAATACAGAGTTTTAACTTGAACTTTAAAACTATTTAAAGGTACAACTGATTGTTTAAGAGCGTCCCTTTATTCCTATAAACAAAAGTTATTCCTACACTCCACAAATTTTTCTGCTGGACTGTTAATGGATCACAAATGTTAATTAACCCTTTAACTTACCTGACCCGGCTGAGGGGATAAACAATTAACAACCTCCTCCAGCATCACTGGCATGTGCAATCTTCCAAAATCATTGTTTTCTGTACTTTGAGGCAACTCTTCAGTTTCACCTTTCTGGACAGTTTGTTCCTTTGATTCAGAGTCAGAAAGCTTTTTTGATGAAGAATGGATCCTTCTGGCCAAACCAGCCACATTTACTGAATTCAGTTTCAAGTTACACAGAAACAAACATTTGCAAACTTGGCACAGATTTTGAGATAACATTTTGGAGTTGATCGACCTAGAAGAGCAGTAGATGTTGGAAATTACTTTCAAACAAATATTTGAAACAGTGTATTTGTTTAAGTAACAAAGAAGGAATGCTATAGGCAAAGTTATATGCATTCCAAGTCGGGAAGCTTTCTAGATATGTTGTATCAGCAAAACGTTCTCAGAACTTTCAAGATTATCTACAAATCCATCACGTTTCACTGTCAGATTTTAGTACATGCTTTTCTTAAATTTACCTTGCCAGAGGCTACCAATATTTTTCCTGCATAAGAATACGCTGAGAAAGTTAACTCTCCTGATAATTTAGGCTTCAGCTGGGCAGTAATTCCTCCACCTTAAGTTTGAAAGTGTGTATCACTCTAACGTTGAATATACACACAGATGTGAGGTTTTGCAACAAACCATAGTGTATCTCAAGAAAACATACATATTACCATGGTATGCGATGCTGGTTTTGCCTGGGGTGGGGTTATTTTTCTTCACAGTGGCTAATACAGGGCTGTGTTTTGGATTTTTGCTGAACCCAGCAGGGAGGAGACACAGCTAGGGCAGGTGACCCAAATGCACTGAAGGGATGGATATTCCAGACCAAATGACATGCTCCATATAGAAAGTAGGAGGAAGACAATGTTTGGAGTGGTAACATTTGTCGTCCCAAGTAATGATTACCTGTGATGGGGCCCTGCTCTCCTTGGAGATGATTGAACTCCTGCCCGCCCATGCGAAGTAGTGAACTAATTCCTTGTTTCGTTTTGCTTGTCTGCACAGCTTTTGATTTACCTAATAAAGTCTCTGCATCTCAGTCCCCGAGATTTCTACCTTTTTACCCTTCCCCTTCTCCCCCCAGTCCCACTGGTGAGGGAGTGAGGAGCGGCTGTTTGGGGCTGGGCTGCGGTTAAACCATTAACAAGTGTGTGCCATCATCCTACTCACACTGACCTACACCGGTACGAGCTCAAGACGCGTGGCTAACACGAGAGATACACTGTGCTTACAGCCACCCTTGAGCAGAAAGTGTATTTTATAACAGCGCAAGTCTAAAGGGGCACTCGGGCACGACTACAGGCTGCCGCCTCAAGATCGGGACTTGTACTAAAGCAGAAGGTAAAGGCAGCAAGGACAAAAATTCTACCCCTCAACACTTTTTATCAGAGGCGACTGGAGAAGCGTCAGCAGCCCACATCCCGGTTCGCACAGGCCCCGCAACGTGCGGGGAAAGAGGTTGAGCCCGCCCGAGTCAGGCTGGCGGGACACGCGGAGCCAGAGGCCGCCCGCCAGCCCTCCCGGCCTCCCCGCAGGCTCCCTCACCACCCGCGCCGCGCGGGCCCCGCGCGCCCGGCCTCACGCACTTACCGCTGGCGCTCTGCTGACGTCACGGGGGACAGCCAATGAGGAGGCGAGGAGGGCTGCCTGCGTGTGTTTGAATTCGGCGGCCGGTGGGCGGCGGTTGGTGCGGCTGCGGCCTGTGCGTGAGCTCGGGGACGGCGGAGGCCAGGGCCCGGCGGAGAGACTGGGCACAGCCGCGGCCCGGAGGGTGAGTCGGTGCTGGNGGGCCGTGCCCCGAGGAAGAGCTGCTGTGGGGTACGAGAGCCGTGCGGGTCTGGGAGGCGCCTCGGCTGAGACAGGGCGAGCTGGCCCTGGAGCGGCAAAAGCTCCACTGAGAGCCTTTGCTGTGTAAGTTATTGTCCGTTTTAAGGGTGAGTGAACAGCCCTCTGTTAATAATAAAAATGGGCTATTTCAAGGAAATTCCGTTTTGGTATCGGTTACTGCATCCTATGCAAGGCACGTTAACGTGAATCCCGCTTTAACTCTCTTTAAATCCACGTGCAACGTGACGATATCAGTAATCCAGGGAGAGCAACATAGGCGGCTCCTCTTTCTGCTGAAAAACAAAAAAACTACTCGCTTTAGTCTACAGAAATGTGGTATCTCATCTGAAGGCTTGGTCTGTTGAAAAAGAAAGCCTGTAGGTAATTTAGTAGCTTAAATTTTGAAATAAGCTTAAGAATTTACTGGAGAAGTGCTAGTTGGCTTTCTGAAAGCTGTGCTGAATTTAGTCATCTTTTGAGGCTAGTTATAGCTTCCCAAAGTCTCTCTGCCATTGGGGCAGTACATTGACAAGTGATGGGTGGATCCAGCATAGGTGCCTGATCAAATGTGTGAGCTGTTTGAAAGAGTGGAAGGCATTATATTGCAAGTAAAACCTATCTTGTCAATTGCAGAAAAGATTTAGCTGTTCGACCTGAAAGTGTTGGAAGTGGAGCTGGGGAACAGAAGGCATGACTCCTGCTAAGGAAGAAGATGTCTGTAGTCATGTGAAAGTGGTAGTCCGTGTCCGTCCAGAGACCCAAAAGGAAAAACACGGTGGCTTTAGCAGGGTTGTCCGTGTCATTGACCGGCATGTATTGGTCTTCGATCCAAAGGAGGAAGAAGTTATCTTCTTTAACAGGAAGAGAGTGACCCATAGGGATATTAACAAAAGACAAAGGAAAGATCTTAAATTTATGTTTGATGCCATTTTTGATGACAGTTCATCCCAGTTGGAAGTTTTTGAGCATACTACCAAAAATCTAATTGATGGCTTCCTAAATGGATATAACTGTACAGGTAACTTGGCTATTTATCTTCTTTAATTAAGCAACTTCAGTGATGTTCTCAGAGTTTCTACCATTCTGTCCAATGACTGCAGCGGTATTAAAAAAGCTGAGATAAAAATAAAACACTGTGTTTTAATTCATAGATATAAAAGGCTGACTTCTTAGCGTATGGAAGTTAGGATAGCTCCACTCTGTTTTAAAGATAAGATTATGTTAAGATTATAATAGACTTGGGAATTTTATCTGAAATGTATGTGCTAATGGGAGTCCTCTAGAACTGTTCAAGCAGAAGCAGTTGTGTGACTGAATGTGGTAACCTACTTTATCAATGCTCTAAGATCTTGGGGATTTTTAATTGGCTGCTGGAATGTGGTGAGGAAATGAAATGCCTATTAGTAACAAGTTGATGGCTTAGGGTTATGAGAGTAAGTAAATAATATTTTTATGCAACATATCAGTGAATGAATTTTGAACTGAAAATTTAAAAATGTTGTTTTGAAACACCTAATTACAGATGTGAAAGGTAAAGCCTAGGTAAGAAACTTGAACCATTTATGAAATAGTTGTGCAGAATAACAGAGGTCTGTCTGTGAATGTTTATTTGACTTGTGTTCCTGATAAGCTTAAAAATAGATTACGTATTTTCACTTTGGTGTGGTTTTTTTTTTTTTTTTGCTTTTTTTGTTTGTTTGGTTTTTTGGGAAAATTCAGTACTTGCATATGGTGCAACAGGAGCTGGAAAGACTCATACAATGTTAGGTTCTCCTGAAGATCCTGGAGTCATGTATTTAACTATGGTGACACTCTATAAACGCATGGATCAAATAAAAGAAGATAAAACATGTGATGTTGCTGTCTCTTATTTAGAGGTGAGTTCCTGTATTTGGTATGTTGCTTTTAATAAGTCGTATTTTATAAATAAAGACAAGCTGGTTTTGCTTTCCTCCAGTCCTTTCTGGGGCTTGACAAAATGTGTCCTTAGAGGAGTAGAACTGTATAGTGCTCTGCAAACTTGGTGCTCTTAGGCACCTGTAACTATTTTATAGAAGGCTGCCCAAAAACAACCACCCCTTCTAGTATGTTGATATTATCCATATCATATCTATAATATGAAGTGAATGTTCATGATTTGTGTTTTGCTGATGAATTACATGCCTCTGAACATCTGTTGATGTGTACAAGAAAATACAATTTCAGAGTAATATTTTAGGACTTCTCAGTAGCATCTATAAGCACTGTGAAAAAGCATAACAAAATGATGCTCTGTTTTTACAGGTAAATGTTTTGGCACTGCTGCTGAGTGGTGCTAGTAAAATGGTTATCTTTTTAGCTCTCTCAAAGTCTTAATGGACTCTAGTTGGTATTTGGGAGGGATAGAAGGAGATGGGGAAAGCTTGCATTGCCATATGCTTCCACAGACCAAGAAAGAAGAGATTTAAGTAATTTTAACAGAAGTAGGCTTGAACTAAGAAATATCACTGAGGTATGGATTGTGAGGTACCATGGAGGAAAATAAATGCTTTGGATTCAAGCTTGTTGCAAAACTGGTTTTTGTAAAAAAAGCTAATTTTTGTTCAATAAAGAGCAAAGATTATTTACTAGAAAGAATTATTCACTTCTAAAATCTAAAAAGAAATCATGTGAATTGAGTATTTTAAGCTCAGTATAGGAAAAAGGTAAAAAAGTTACAGCATGAATTCACTACTTTTTCTTAAAGGAGTATTAAAAAGGACTGGTGATTTCTGTTTATTGAATTCTGTCAACTATGGGAGGATATCTTAATAAAATCTTTTAAATTCCCTTTCAAAGGTTTACAATGAACAGATACGTGATCTGCTGGTCAAATCTGGACCTCTGGCTGTTCGTGAAGATGGCCAGCAAGGGGTGGTAGTTCAAGGTCTGACATTGCATCAGGTATGTAAATATCTATAGAAACTTAAAGTGTGCTTGAGATATTTGAGAAATGTTCCCATTGTTCTGAGAGTTGTATGGAATTTGGTAATTTTCTGGTCGTCTTTTTTCTGGCCATAAACACTAGTAACTTGCAAATCTAATTAATTTATTAAAAGTACATTGTGGAAAAAAACCTGCTAGTCTTATTGAGTGTAAATATAGAAGCATTCAGTCCTTGTTATCAAAAGGGTAACATTGGCTTGATGTTCATCCAGTAGATTTTGGAAGCTTTCTTTCTTGGCTAAAATATCTTGGCATTGCCTTCATTACCATCTTGGAGTGCTCCACACTGCTGTGAAGTCTAAAGGTTGTTTTTGTTTGTAAATAACCATATTTGAAAAGTTCCATATTAAATTACTTTTCCAGACTAGCACAGCAATTCTTCTGTAAGGTCAGTGATAGAACTTAGTTTTCCAATCTCAAAATCAATTCCTGTGGACCTATTTTCTTACAGCTTTCTTTTGTATGTTACATGCTGTGACAGGAACCAATATTCTAGGTTTGGCTAGCTCTGTGAACATCCTTGTTCCCAAACCTTGACTCTTGTGAGGAAAAGACTTTTATTGTACTAATGCGTTAAATAGTGATATACTAATTTAAGTCCAGACATTCTTAAAAGAGGCTGCTTCTAACTATGGAGAATCTTTCAGATTTGTTTAAATTCTTTACTAAAAATATTTTCTGATTTAAGTTGCTGCACTTAAGTGCTTGCTTTTCATACCTTATTGCTTTTTAGCTGAGAATATTTGTTTGAAGTGCCTCAGTTTCAAACAGGAAATTTCTCTTACTTCTAGGTAGTTAAAATTTTTAGGGTTTTTTTTTCTTGAGGGTGAATGTTAATGTTAATGTATTTTAGAATCAGTGTATTCTTATAGTTGATGGAAAAGAAAAGAAACCTCTATTTGTCTTGTGCTCTACTCTTAAAGCCTAAATCAGCTGAGGAAATCCTTCAGATGTTGGACTATGGAAATAAAAATAGAACTCAGCATCCCACAGATGTGAATGCTTCCTCTTCCCGGTCCCATGCTGTCTTTCAGGTAAGATGATATAGCCAGTCAATGTTGGTCATTACTGTGAGAAGCAGTTTTTGTTTAAAGAGTTTACTCTTCCTGTTGACTCCTAATTCATTGGAAGTATGTAATGGTTCTTAGTGTTCAAAGAAATTAATTCAATTAAAAGGTCTCTAATTCCAATTCTTTGAACTTATTACATATAAAATATGTATTTATACCTTCTTAACGTATATTTCTTAGAAGAAATAACTTTTATGTAAAACAGTAATTTAAAGTTTTAATAGACTTCCATATTGTAATCTTGTAAACTGAAAGTTATTGATTCTTCTTTTAATGCTTTCTGGTTTCATGATGTTGCTTAGCATTTCTGGGGAAAAAATAATCTACAGAATGCAGTTATGTCTGACTATAAACTAAGAATCTCAAGTAGTACTTTCTTATTTTACTTTCTTGGTTAATGTTAATTTTTACAATAAAGTTATTTCCTAATATCCTTATATAGATCAAGTTTTAGAAAATTGATATTATGATTCTCAGTTTTCAGAAATGAGTTTTGAATGAGTTGTATAAATATGCTAAAACTTAATAAGAGTTCCCCAAAGATTTTTTTGGGTTAGCTACACTGCCTTATTCTTCTGACTTCTCTTTTTAAATACAACCTGTGATATTTAGAAACTAATCCTGTTATCAGCACTGTCGCTTCTTTTTTGTTTGTTTGTTTATTTGTTTGCTGTTGCGTACTGGAAAGCAGTATCTTGAATTATTTATTTGTTCCACTCTGGGTTGAAAAATATTAAAATACATTTGATTCTGGTCCTTGCATTAGAGCACTTAAATGTTGGGAAGTTCTTAACAGTATCTGCAGACTTAGACAATGCTAAATAACAATAGCAAAGCGAAACAAAAAAGCTTCTAATGATGGAACAGAATGAAAATCATTGTCCCTCTAAAAGCTTCTGTTTTCCTACATACCTTAAACTTATGTTTGAAGTTGTCCTTCCTGTTTTCAATTTCCCCTGAGGTCTGCCCTTGTGCATTTTACATGACTGCACAAACACTTTTAAAGCTGTTTGGGTTGAGATCTGCCTTGTTGTGTATGTGTGCCGCCTTTAGAAAGGCTCAAGGTGCAGTGCTGCAGGCAGATCAGACTGAAGTGCTGCTTTCTGTTTGTTTACTTGCTGGGCTGAGATGTCTTATCTTGCTTACCTTTACTTAGGAAAAAGCTCTGGATTTTATTATCTGGCAGGCTTTTTCTCAGTACATTTCTAAAAGTGGCAAGCAATTAAATAAATCACGTCAGTTTCTCATGTATGTCCACAGATCTGTGACATTCTGCATAACAGGATTGTGTCTTTGTTTCCAGAGATATGTGATGAGAAATCCCCAGTGCTGTCATGATTGCTCTTTATTTTTAATGTTTCTTTTATTTCAAGTGTTACTTTTTTGTAGAGTTATGTTATTTTTGGCTTTTCTTGTTAACTTTATGGGAGCAGGATATTTTCTGAAACTAAATCAGAAATTGTTAAGTCTTGGCCCAGGATATTCTGAGCTGATTTTAGAGATGCAAGTTTTGCCTTACTGTACCATATATTTGAAATATCTATCTGGGTCAGGCAATTACTGCATCTGAGAGGAAAATCTGAATTGCCACACTGTTCTATTGAAAGTGTTCTGCTTTGGGGTATTTCCTGTATCTTTTGAATTTTTATAAAAGCTGGAGTCATACAACATAGTTTGGCTGTCACTCTACTTTCCCTACTTCATTAATATAGTTACTCTGTTGCTCTGGTAGTGTGTTCCTAGACTGAGGGGAGTTTTTTTTGTCTATTATACTAGAAACAGTACAGCTGAACTTAGTTGTACTGTTTGATATAGAAACTTGTCTATTTGAAATAAACTTAAATTTCAAGGCAAGCCATAAGAATTTTATTTTATTCATTCACAATACTTGTCAATCTGTTTTCTGTTACAAGGTACTGTGAAGACTTATTTCTCATGCACAAAGCTTAAAACTATAGAAGTAGTGAGATGCTGTCTTTACATGGCAGCTGTTTGCTAATTCACTGTCCAGAAGGGCACTCATGAATGTGTCAGTAACTGTTAGCCATATTAAATGGCAAGGCACTCAACACAAAAGAAGGGAAAATATATACAGAAAACTAATTAAGCCGTCTCAAGATAACTTTGGTTCTTCTTACGGACTTTACGTTCATGCTTTGCCTGCTTTCTTATAAACCTAAAGAAAGGATACCTTCAACAGCAGAAGGAAGCAGAAGCATTTAGTTCTTTATACTGTGAAAACTTTAGGAAAGATGGATTGAAGGGGGAACAAGTGGTTTCAGGAGGCATCATGTTTGAAAAGGTCCTGGAGTGTATTTTCACAGTAAATGAGTACTGTTTCCTATTAATGAGAGATACAGTTAAATCTAAATCACTGAAAGGGCAACCTTTTCCTGGTTTATGCCTATACATCTCTTTACAGTGTACTGCAAAATGTGTATTTGAAAAAGGAACACTTCTTTCAATTTAAAGTTCAGGAGTGTGATACTCATTTCTAGTGCAGAAAAATCAAGAGCTGTGAATTTCATTTTCCCTGTAAAAAACTCACTTATCTTTGCTGCTTTATGAGCCTGGACCAGTTGGTCACTTCATCCTCTGCAGCAGCATGGGAGAGAGAATCAGAAGTAAGAACTTTGTGGTTCACTTAAGTGAAGGGGAAGTGGCAGGCAGGGCAATTACTTGCCACCATCAGACCAGTGCCCAGCCATTCCTCATGCAATGGCTACTCAGAGCAACTTTCAGTCAATTGAGGTCAGCTGTTTGCTTGCAATCTCTTGCCCACTGCCTTGACACCATACAACTGCTGTTCAGCAAAAGCTAACCACCAGTGTGCGTTTTCAGTACTGTCTGGGTCACAAGTCCTGGAAACAACGTATGGGCAGATGCACAGAAAATTACTTCCACCTCAGTCAAACTCACTGCAACTATACTCTGCTTCTTCCCTTACTAATACATGAAACAAGGGACTTGAAAAGGTGTCAGAAATAGATTCACTATTTTCCATTAGACCAAAGTGCCTGTTGATGTTAGATATGTACTAAAAGGTTTAACTTGGATTACAAGGATTCCAATACAAATGTCTTAAGACACTTGTTACACTATGAAATTAATTTACTGCTTATATTGATTAGTGGTTACTTTTTAATTGTGTTCTTTTTTTTTTTTAATTGTAGATTTACCTACGGCAGCAAGATAAAACAGCTAGTATTAATCAAAATATTCGTATTGCCAAAATGTCTCTCATTGACCTGGCAGGATCTGAACGTGCCAATGCAACAAGTGCCAAGGGGGCTCGTTTTGTAGAAGGAACAAATATTAACCGGTCCCTGCTTGCTCTTGGAAATGTCATTAATGCATTGGCAGATCCAAAGGTATGTGCTGCTTTCCCATGCAGTCTTTACCTCCTAGTGTTCTGCAAACTTTCTATAAAAGTGCTAAGCTGATTGAATAATGTGGTTTACATTTTTGATGCTGCTCACATCATCATTCTTATATAAGATTGTCTTAAGGGTTTCCACCATCATATCTGAGATAGCTGAAAGACAGTCCTAATGAGAGAGAATTATCAAAAACCATGTACGGGTGCCTAAGGATAGTGTAAAAGATGAATGGTACCTGCTTTTCTTACCTTAATTTTTTTCAAAATCAAGCATATATATAGAGAAGCTTGCATGAGTACATGAATAACCTTACAATTAACCTTTAATCTTAGGGGGAAGCAGCTTTTATAGGCTAAAACAGTACCTCTTCCAAGTTGCTCTCTTGGGATCTCACATAAACTCATACACATACACATCCCTGCTCAAAGCAGTGAGTCAGTCTACTGATCTGGCTCACTAGCTCAAGGCAAGGAATAGGTACAATTGTGTAGGACAATGACAAAACCTCCTGAACATTTGCATAAGTAAAGTCCATTGTCTATCATAACACTCTTTTTGTGCTGCTCAACTAGCAAATTCCTCCTTCAAATATGCCAGGAGAAAATCAGATTTAATTTACCTTCCTGATGCTGCATGTCCTCACCACCATCTTGGTGGAGGGGAAGGTAGAGTTTAATATCTGTACCACAAACATATGAAAGAATCATGTTGACTTATTTGATGTGGGATTGGGTTCCTAGTGACCAAACTTAATATAATTAAATGAAAATTCTGTAGCTTCACAAAGCAGAGTTTGTGTTGCCTGAAAAGTTGTGAAATCGATCCTTGGAGGTAATCAAAACCATACTGGACATAGTCCTTGCCATCTTACTCTAGCTGACCTTGCCTTGAGCAGAGGGATTGAACTAGATGGATTTTAGAGGTCCTTCCTAACCTGAATGATTTTGTAAACTGGAAATAGTTTAATGTAGCTTACTTTTTCTGTTAGTTGCCCCATCACAAAAATAGGAGTTACATTTCCAGACATCAGAAAGTAATGTAGCTAATACATGTGTTGTAAAGGTATTGAACAGTTCCAAGAGACTTAAGATGTGTAAGATGTATAGATACTTCAAAGAAAAATTACTTAGGTCAAAGACAATTTTCATGGCTGTTTGACATGTTTTATGTTACTGTTAAATTCTAAGCAGACTTTTATTTAAAGTACAGTTAACTGAACCATAAATAAATATATATATCACTCTTTTTAGAGCAGGAAACACATTCCTTATCGAAACAGCAAGCTTACTCGTTTGTTGAAAGATTCCCTTGGAGGAAATTGCCGCACAATAATGATAGCTGCTATTAGCCCATCTTCCTTGTTTTATGATGATACCTATAATACTCTAAAGTATGCAAACCGAGCAAAGGATATCAAGTCTTCTGTGAGTATATTGGTGTTTCTTGATCTCTTGTCCAAGTACAATAATAGTATTAAGAGAAAAATAATTTCTTTTGGAATATTTGATTTTCCTTCACTTCTGTCTTAAATTTTGTTCCATCTTCTATCTTTATGGTCAACTCTTCCTTATCTGACTGATAGCTGTAGTAGATACATAGTAGATCCTCGATCTGGCCTAAAATCAACATAGCTCCTTGTCCTGGTTTAGGGGACATTTGGGAGGAAACCTTCAAAGGGTTGTCCCCCCTCTCCAGGAAACAAACTCAAGCGCCCCTCCCCCAACTGGTTTGGGAAGAAATATCCTTGGAGAAAAGTGGGAAAAACCTGTTTATTCAACAGGCAAAGCACTGCCCAGCACAAAAATGAATGATACCTAGCCAGAAGGTATTTGTCATCTGAAGAGATGACAAATTCGGACAGTCTCTCTCCTGTGGGTGGTAGCTCAGCTCAGTCTGTTCTCAGTCCCTCCAGAGCTGGAAAATGCCGCTGCCCAGGCCAGGCCCCGGTGGCTGCAGGTGCAAGCTCCTGGTGCTCCCCCTGGGTCCCCAGTCCAGAGCAGGTTCAAATAATTCCAGGAAAAAGAAAACAAAACTTTCCAGGGAGCTTCTCTGCTTCAGTTAGTCAAAAACTAACTAAAAGCAAAGGAGAGCTATCTCTGCTGTCCACCACGGTGACACAGTCCAGGAGGACGAGACGATGCAACTCCGGTCTCTGTGTTTTGAAAACAACCGCCTCAGACATTCCGCTGCTTTTCCTCCTCCCCCCTTCACTCTCAAATCCAGCCTTAAAGGTACAAAACTTATTTCTGGGCTAAACACAAATGGGGATACAAGTCAACATCAAAAAGTCACCCCAGGACACTCTGTTAATGAGATGATGCTGCCAGTTTGAAACAGTTTGTTTTGGTTTTGAGCATGAAATTTAGAAATAATCCTCAGCTGGTAGAATTCATATCATTTTTTAGTTTCTTCTTATTACTTTCTCAGAGAACTGTAAAGCATATTAAAGAAATTTCTGACCAGTTGTACAAAAATCAGTCCAATTTTGTACAGGTAGAATTCAGCTGGAGTCAAGAAGCTCAGTGAGATTGTCTTGGTAAATGAAAAGCTGTAATGTCCTGTTTCTGCACTCTGTTTAGTTTTATTTTTCATGATGTTTTTTATTGCAGCTCCTAATTATTTTTATGTAATACAGGGTTCACTGTAATTTCCATTTGTTGCTTACTTAAAAGTAGCTTTTAGAATAAAATGCACAAGATAGACATTTAAATAGTAAAACTAATCAGCCTAAATGCAAAATGTGCTTGCATATGTAAATTCTTGGTTTGTTGAGGGAAATATCTTGACCATGGGTGTACAACAGGTGACAGCAAAAGCTGACAGTCATATTCTCTGCATGTCAGAATTTTATGAATCTCTTTCCTCATAATATAGTGTATGTGTAACTATGTAGTACATACACAATGTGTTTATTATGCATGAAAACATGATGTTTTTAAATTCTAACTTGTTTCTTTACAGTTGAAGAGCAACGTTGTTAGTTTGGACAATCACATAAGCCAGTATGCTAAAATTTGCAACGAACAAAAGAAAGAGGTATGTAAAAAACTTCTTAAGAGGGTTGAAAGGTTAACTGTTAACTTTGAATATAAAAAATAGTTTATGGGATTGAATCTATAAGGTAATATGGTTCTAATGTATTTTGAAGTAAGAAAATGGTCTTCTGAGAGGAATACCACCTGCTGCCATTTGTAAAGCTGTTCAGTATCAGCACAGAATGATAATTTTGGAAAAAGAAACAAAAACATATTTCAACTAAGACGGACTTCTTTTGGTTTAGATTCTAATGTTGAAGGAGAAACTGAGAGAGTATGAAGAAAAACAAGCAAGCATTCCTGAAAATCATAATACTGCAGAACTTTCAAACAACCAGCAAGTGGAAATAGAAAGGTAAATGAATCACATTATGAGCTTGCTCCCAAACTGGAGTTTGCCTAACTTGTAAAAGCATTTGTAAAACAAACCTTCTCTTTTCAGTATTGATGTCCTCATTTCAACATTGCTTTCCCTAGATCTAGGTATGGCTTTGCCTAACATGTTGTTTCTTTTTAGAACAATTTGGTGGTGGTTTTAAAGTGAAAGGGGGGGACGTAGGAAATGACATGTGACAGGAAGGAGTATATGAATGCTGGCTTCCAGCAAAGCTTCTTAACAGGTTGTGTTTGTGGGTAGGCAGAATGTAGTTTGCATAAATGACAGCAGCTCTTGCAACTTGGCAGGCACTAATTCATGTGGTATCTTTCCTACAAGGTTTGAGAGAGACAAAACCTGGAAGCTTTTCTGCAAAGAGTTCACTATGTTTGTAGCTTCCTTATTTTCTATTGTTTCAATATTTCCTGGACTCTTCTTGGTAGTGTTCTTGTCTTTCCTTTTGTCTCATGAGAGAGCACAAAATGTAACAAACTAAAATGTGAAGTATCAATTTGTTGCAGAAGCCATTGTATTCTATGAAGGTAGATTTTGGAGCTAAAGACTTTCTAGATGTCTCTGCATATTTCATCTCATATTTCTGACAATTACCTAAGTTAATTTAGCTAACTTTTTTTTTTTTGTCCCTTTGAATCTGTTAATTTTTAACCTGGAAAACTTTCTGAGGTATAGTAAAAAACCATTCAAAGCAGGATGTCTAACTGTGCTTTATTTTAGTGGCATTCCAGACATTTCAATAAATCCTTTCATTCAGGTTATTTAAATTTAATTTTCAAAAGAAGTGTGGGCTTCTAAGTCATGCTGATAGTTCTGACAGTTTTCCTGCATATTTTTGCACTGTATGTCTTTAAGATTGATTTAATTTCCTGTGATTTGCCCTTTATTTCATTCTTTGTGTGTGGGAAGAGTCAGTCAAGGGCAAGGTCTCTAAAATATCTTTTCAAAAGGTTGGACATATTCTAAGCCAAGATTTGCTGGTCAGAGAATGTTTGTTTGCATTTCATTGTTATGGAAAATCCAAAGGGCCACATGTAAACCCATCCTAGTCCCTCTGGATGTCAGAAATGATGTGGATATCTCATTCTCTTTCTCATTAATATCCTGCCAGATTCATCCTACTGATGGTAGTGTGGGTAACGAGTTGATTTCTCCCATTCATTTACAGGTTTTGAAGGTAATTTGCTGCCTTTTCCCTTTTAGCTGGGACAGGGAAGAGAGCCTTATCCATGATTTGTATTTAGGTCCAACTACCCATGATTTTTGCATCACTGTAATCTGAAAGAGACTCACAGAGTACATCTCGTTTCTTAAAACCTAAAAACCATTCCTGCTTCTGCTAAAGCTTGGAGATGTGTTGTCTGCCATTGTTTCAAGTCTTGAGGTTTTGAGGGTAGACAGTGGACACTGGCTCAAAAACTGCGACCAGTAGGTCCTTGAGCACTTTCACACTAGGTAGTATTGGTGGTTGGTATGCTGGATATGTCTACACGGTAACTTTGTAATTTTTCAAGTGAAGACCAGAGGGTGAAGGTAACTCCATAAGAATAGAAATGTGCTTATTGAAAGACTGAATCCACGAAGGCTTCTATACTTCATGCTTTATTTGAAACACTGGTGAATATAAGTACACAAAAAGTTGGTTTAACTGGTAATGGCTCCTCATAAGGAGGGTACCCAGAATCAGAATCTCCACCCTAATCTGAATTATACTCAGCTTTTTACTGTGATGGAAACTGAGATGATTCATTCCTTGATTCCTTATTGCTGTGTTTCCCAAGCAGCTGGGAGGGACCATATTTCTATGGATGCTATGGAGGACAAAAATTCTCCAGGCAGTGTGCAATCAATAGTATAGTTGTATGGATAGGAACAGTGTAGGGTAAGAACTATGATACTCTGCAGATGACTGTTGCATTATTATAGACTCTTTTAGGTTAGAAAAGGCCTCAAAGGTCATAGACTCCAACCATTAACCTATTATTGTTCCTTAAAGAAATAATACCTATAAATTCTGTGAGTGTTTTAGTACACATTTTTACCCAGATACGATAGCATTCCTCTAGACACTCAGTGAAAACCTCTTGTATTTCTAAACCTGTGAAGAATTATTTTCTTAATTCTGTTTCTTTTTAAAAGGTGAGTAATAAAACACTCAGAATACGACTCAGTTATTCAAACTTTAGACAACGAAATAAAATTGCTACTTCTGAAACACTGGCAAGCAGTCAGTTGCATGACAAGAAGGTCTCTTCGACTTCTTCTGGAGTTGAACCTGGGTTTTCTAGCATTTTTGCAGTTTTTAATTTTATGGGTTTTTTAAATACTAAAAACTGTATAACCTCAAATGTTGCATGTCTTTAGAACATTTGCATGTTAAACTGTGCTTTTATTTTTATGTAAAGTTCTAACAAGATAAGATGTAATTAAATACTTTGTATATGAGGTTGGTTATTATTGAGATATACAGTATCTTTTTGGCCATTCTGTGCTGAAGCATTTTCAGTATTCAGGAGTGAAGTGAAAAAGTACCACCAGTGAAAGTTATGTTGCAGTATGGCAATGCTTCCAGGTCTTCTTATTCTGACTTGTGTTGCAGTCTAGGGGTAACCAGAAAACTGGTTACTCTGTAATTCCTTGAGTACCATCTACCACTAGTTTGGTTTTTTCCCCCTATTAGTCTAGTATGTGTTAAAACATGATGAATGTTCTGAGTTTTGCCGTCCATTAGTGATGAAAATTGTACAGCTATTTCAGGGAGAGTGAGATCTGAAGACCTTTGTGGCTTTCCCTTTTTTGGAGGACAGCTGGCAGGTTTTTGAACACCTTGTGCATCTATGGTAACAGTAGTTTGATCTGTTTAAAAAACTGATGTAAGAAGTAGAACACATAGGTATTTAGTATCTTTTGTAGTTAGAGAAAGGCATCTGAAGCTTCTTCACATAAGTCTTTTAAATCTCAGTGTAGTCTTCATAATTATGACAAGATTTATTTTTAGTGACTCCTTCAAAATTTCACATCACATTTTCAGTTCAAATACATAAATTCTTACTGATGTACTGATATTTTAGTGCCTATCTACAACAGGCTTTACTCATTTCCTTTTAACTTCTTTATTTTATTTATTTAGACTTGAAAATTCCCCCACCAAAGGAGATGGTCATAAAAAGTCTTCAAAAATAATTAATTATTATCCTTTGGTTTTAGATACAAAGAAATACTTAAAAATGTTTTCACAAACCGTGAGGAAATCAGAAAAGAATACCTTAAGGTAGAAAGAAAACTGAAAGAAAATACACTAAAGAAATATTACCAGAATCAATGTCATGAACAAATTCAACTGATATGCTCTGAAGAAAGAGTAGAAAAGGTGAGTTTTCTGTAGTGCATTCCAGGGTATCATCTCTTCATTTTCGTATCATTGTGCAAATTTTGCTTAAGTAATTGTATAATGAATTAATGCATTTAAGTAAAAATGGGACACACAGATTATCACTCTTCTATGACTATTGATGTAGTGACCTAATTTTTGAGGTGAACAGCCAAGTCTTCTAAACAGGAAAGAGTACTGTTTGCCTTGTTAGGACACTACCTTGCTTATATCCAACTTTCTGTTGCTGGTCTTCTGCCTTTTAGTTGTCATATTTCAGAATCGGTATAAACATCAGAAGAGTTTGATGTTTGAAGATAGAGGATTTTGCATCTCGATGCTTTATCCTTTAGCAGGCTTTTTATAGGACATACTACATAAGGAAAACAGAAAAATTGCTTCTTCGTTCTTGAGTTACTAGGAATTGTTTGTTAAAAAGTAAGGGGAAAAAATCTATATATAAAGAGAATTTGGTGAACATAATTTGAAAGTTTCCACCTTAAATACTGAGTATTTGGGGGTGGGTGGTTGTTTGTTTTGTTTTTTTTTTTTAGGCCACTTGCAAGCGGGATCTAAGGCTTTCAGCACTTAATAGCCACTATGTACGCATGCAGAAGAAAAAAGAAGAGCAGACCAATCTTTTTGAGGAAAACACCAAATGGCTGCACCGTGTGGAAAATGAAATGCGCCTTCTGGGTCAAGATGGGTGTATTCCAAAAGTAAAATGCCTTTCACTTTGTCATGGTTGGGGATGGGGAGGAGGGTTGGAAAAAGGGTAAAACCTCTGAGTTAAGAACAGCTTAGTAATTGAAATAAAGTAAAATCTATGCAGAGAATATACAGAAAGAGGCCAACATGTTTGGGCACACATAGATAAGCATCCATATGTGCCTGTTGGGTTTTTAATGCTAATTGCAGCACACATGCTATTGGTCAAAGGAATCTACAAAGTTATACTTATGTATGTAAATAAAAAATCAGTAATTCATACTTTTCTACTATAAAACTTCATTATAATAAAATAGCTCTACTCTGTCTTTACTTTTCAATATAGGCTGATCTAATATTATTTTTAGTTTAAGTTTTAGTTTCCTCCTACCAGTTTTATGTACAGCTGTTTGATTTTTTTGTTGTTGTTGTTTTTTTTTCTAATTTTCCAAAGGAACTTCATCAAGATCTGCAGTATTGCCATTTAAACCTAGAAGTTCAGTCCCTTAAAGCCCAGATTGAACACATGTTGTATCTGCTGTCTCTTCAAGATCAGTATAATAAGCAAACAGAAAAGTAAGTTTGGTTTCATGGCAGGTGGGATAAGACTGACCTTCTGACACTTGTGAGAAGACCAATTTAAAGAATTTTGTTTTAATTGAAACAGAAGCAAGGTTGTTCGCACTTTTTGTTTTCTGGCTAAAATTGTGTTTTCTTAGGCACACTTGTCTTGCCTCTTGTTGTTTTACAGAGTACTGAATACTGCACTTCCAGTTCTTCGCAAGCAATACCTGATTTTGAGAGAAGCTGGGTTGACAAATTGTGTAAGTGAGACTGAATATGCAGAGATTGAGCAGCTGATTCAAAGACAAAAGTCAGTAGCTTGGGCTGACCAGACTGAAGAAAAGAATCAAAATCAAAACCATGAAGTAGAAATGTCAGCTATATTTTCATTCCCACCGCTTGTGAGCAGACCAAACACCCCTTGCCGTAAGTATATAGTTAACTTTTACTGCTGGAAATCCGTTTAAGTATCTTCTACAACAGTCAGATATCATCCATAAACACAGTTGTCCACTTCTGCATATACTGAAGCCAGATGTAAGATTGAGTCTCAGACCCACTTGCTATAAATTTTACACCATTCTTAATTGGATCTAGGAAAGAAATTTACTTTTTCAACGTCTAGACATGCACTGCAACAGATGAATTCATCCTCTGTGTATTATAACATACCCCATGTATCAATGTTCATAGATCCTGTGAGTGCTATTAAAAATTGCATTTGAATCTTTCATGTGACATTGATGGGAAAGGAATCATAGTGTTAGTTGGTTGTAATTCTGTTAAAGTAACTTGAGATGTTAACCAGGTATAGTTTTGTGTAGTTTTTAATAATAGCCTTGAGGGAGATGAGATTTACTATTAATTACAGGTTGACCTGGAATCAATTTACTGCAATATTTTAGAAGTTCATGTTTCCAAGAATCAAAGGATATCAAATCATATTACCATGGAACTGACTGTTTTGCTGATGGCCCCATTTTTTTCCCTATAACTCTAGATAGCTGGCTTTTCTTCTTTAGCTGTGAAGTGAGTTGCCCTGGAGCATAGTCTGGGTAAAAAGGGATGAAGACTCTTCATTAGATGGTGCTGTTCTGATGGATTACATGCAGAATTTCATCCTGATAGTGCAACTGCTCTGTGGCCCATGCTTGTGTTTTGTGCTGTGAATGGGGAGCACCCAACACCCTGAGGCTTTCTCATTACTGCTAATAATCCATCTGGCAGACATCTATAGGTAATAAGGGAAAAAGAGATAAATACTACTTAAAGTACATCAGCTTCTCAAAACCTAGTACTTTTAAAAAAAAACATTGACCCCTGACAAACTTTGAAATTAGCTCCCTCCTATTGATGGCTTTCTTCTATACAGCTTGAGAATTATTTTATCCAAACTATGTATTGTCCCTCTTCTCATAAAACATGTATGTGATTTTTTTTTTTTTTTTTTTTTAATGTTTGTGTTGCTGTTGGTACCAAATAGTGGATACACAGTCTCACTATCTGCAGTGCTAAGTTCAGACTGCATTGGCAGTGGGCTGGAGTTGTTTGGTTTGTTTTTTTGCTTGGCTTTGGGGGTTTTTCACGAGTGCCATTGGTTTGATTTTAGTTTGAATTGGTTTTTCGTTTTAGTATGTGTTTGCATTTGAGGAAAAAGCAGATTTTCATGCTTACATTTATTCTGCCTGTGGTAGTCAAGGATGCATTCAGCAAGGTTGAAAGCTGGTATTTATTTTAAATTATTAGCATATGTTTTTAGATATTGATTGTAATGATTTTATGCTTGTTGTGAATTTTTGTTTCTGATGCTAATATGCTGTGTTCGAGTTCTTGATTAATTTACTTCTTTTCTATCTTTCTTGAAGCTTTGTGTTGTAAAAGGCCTGGTCAGTTCTTAGTGAAATTAATACTAAAATGCCTATTATTTAAATTCCACATGAACTATTAAAACATGAACATTCCATTTTATTAAAGTCATTAGATATTATTTAAGGGGTTTTCTTGAAAACCTTGTGTAGGTTTTCCAATTATTCTCTTACCCTAAATTTTGTTGAACTTTACATTCAAGTAAGTAAATGGGCACCATTTTCAGCTAAGATAGACTTTTTTCAGTTGTAAGTGGTGCCTGAAGGTGACCAAAAAATCCTTAGTGGTATTTTTATGATTTTTATTTGCTTTTTGGTCTTCAGAAGAGGAAATACAAGGCATTACTGTCACTTCTTTCCCCTTCTCATTTGATGCAGGATAAAATGTGGTAGAAAAAACTGCTCTCCAAATCTTACAATCTTTAGGAGAATGTTACCTAAAATGCTAATGCTGTTGACACAATCACTTCAATACAAGTGGGGAGGAAAAAATATTCCACTTACTAGTGTTTGGATTTTTCTTTTTTTCTGTTCAGCACACAAACACAACTAAGTAGCTCCTCTTGAATTGTTTGTTTGAATTCACATTTAAAATAATTGGGATGTTAAATGATACTGAGTTATGGAAATACATTTCTCTTGTGCAAAATGTATGCAATATGCTAATAAGAAAAAAATTGTAAGTCAGAAAAAATACTTCATATTCTCACATACTAATGTATTTCAAGGGCAGCATCCCAACCAGAAATGGGAAGGATGTAGTAATTTCTTTTTTCTTTAAAGATGAAATTAAATTATTCAAGAATGCAATTCTTGCTTCCTAAATTATCTCGGAAGTATGCCTGGTAAATGCTAGCAACAGCTGACCTGAGAACCTAGTGAAAAAAATTAAAAAGAGACTTTTAAACAAACTCTCTTGCACCTTAGATACTTTGATATTTTATTATCTGTAATTTGTTCAACATATTGGAAAGGAAGTAGTGCTCCAAGGTTGAAAAAACAGAGTTGTTGTTATTCCTTACATAAAACCTCATATTTCACATTTAACATATTTGTGTGGCTTGCATCTTGTCATGAGGAAAGAGCAGTGCATTTCAGTTCTTGTGCTTTGGTTTTTCTTATTTTGAAAGACGTGATTTTTTTGTTTAATCTCCCATTTAATATAAATGTATGTTGCCTTGTTTTGGAAGTTTCTTCCATAATTTAGGGAAGAAGGTAAAAAAGTTAATTGATGGCAATACAATGATTCCCTTACATGAAATATAAGTCTGGAGCATTTAGATTGAGGAAGAGAGTGTACTCGATCTGCTAGTAACAAATCTCAGGTATTGCTTTGAACCTATGTTAACATATTTGAAAGACAATTTTTGAGGCAAATCCATCTGCAAAGATGAGATAGCACTCATTTATAAAACGCAAAACATTTTGAGAAAAATACTCACTTCTCTTCAGTGTGGGCTTACAAAATAAATAATTGTATCTCTTTTGTTGAACTCAGAAGTATCTAGGGACATGTGCAATATCCATCCCTTATCCATATTTGGAAGTTTCAGTCATTAACAAACTACAGGTCTCTCTGTAGTTACTACATGTTTAAATTGGTAGTGATGCAGGAAACCATCTGTAAAGACAGTGCTAAATTCTGTGTGTTCCAGAGCATGATGCAGTAATCATTGCAGAACCTTTTTTAATGACAAACTTTTGCCTGCAGTTCTTTGAAAGAACCATGACAATGTTCAAATGCAAATTAATTGTGATTGGGTGTTTTCACATTGAAAAATAAGGTATTTTAAGTCACATAAATAGCTTTTCTGGTTCTAAGCACTGTCTCCAAAAGATCAAAGCAGCTGCATAATTTTCGCAGAATAGGTAAACTCTAAAAGCAGGACCTTAATGGGTCCTGAAAGCAGTCTTGTGTGTTTCTTTGTAATAAACTACATTTGTTGACTGGTCCTGAAGAATAGAGTCGAACTAGTAATTGAAGTGGAAAAAGAATCTAAAAACTGCAAAGAGAAGGGCAGATGTGAAAGGGTAGGGGGATTATTCTAGGTTTTGTTAAGCCTTCTACAGAAATAAGTTCTTGTAATATAATTCTAAATGTTCTTACTTTTTTATTTGAACTGATTTTGTTATTATCTTGTTATAAGGTCCTTCTTCCCAACAGGAGTTTCAAAATAGCAAAGAATTTCAGCTGATTTGCAGTAATGCCTAAGTCTTTGCTTCTAATGAATATTTCTTCCTTGGAAAAGATCTCTTATGTATTAAATAGTATAAAGTTGTCATATGGGAGGAAAAGATCAAGATGTTTTCTGGCCATTCATTCAATGTCTGTTTCTCTGGTCAAATTATCAAGGTAGTCAATTTTTGTGAATCAACTCTTGATTTCCAGAGAAAGCTAATTAAAGTTCATATGCTTTGCCAAAGCACATATAGTGATTCATTACAGGAGTTGACCTCCTTCTATCTTGCTTTTCCTTTACCTCTTGAAATCTTTAAACACACGTTTTGTAAAATTCTGACCTTAATTATAAGTTTGTTGCTTTTTACAGAAAATGCTGGCTTTCAGATATTTTCTCTTTTTTTGGACACCTATATTAAAAATTTAGATTAAGCTTGTGTATGCTTAATATAACCGTAAATGTGCAATGTCATGAACAATTTAACTGTTTGTCTCAAAGAACACACAAGCTATGGAAACAAGTTCATTTAAGAATGTATTTGGACACCCATTCTTAAGTGTTCATTAATGGGGAGCCATACAGTATTCAGAGTTCTGACTGGTACTTGCAAGTATTTCTTTGAATGGGGAAGTTCTTGGCACTGTTTCAAGCATCCCATTTCCAGAAGCCTTACTGTACATTACCACTGAGAGAATGCCATTGATTTATAGGAAAGAAAAATGCATCCATTGCCTCCTCTTGTCACAAACATTCTGATCTGAAAAGTCAATTTTTTTTCTTTTGTATGGCAGGAAAAATTGAGGTGTAGTTGTACATAGTAAAAGATTTGATTAAAAGTAGGGAAAGCATGTGTCTTGAATAGGAAAGATTTGTCTTATTAAGCAGCTCTTTCATACTGTCCTATGTGACTCCTCAGTATTTTTTTCTCATGCTGTGTAAAACAGTATACCTGATCAATAGAAGAATGCAGCCTGGATTTGAGCCTTTTTTAGTTCACAGCTGTTATTTGTGAACCTGTTGTGAAACTTGCCATCACAGTGATGATGCCTTTGGGTCAGAGGAATATTAAATAATTGAAATGCATTGACTAGACCTCATTTGCAATTTGGAATTCCATGAGTCAGTTGTTAAAAGAATGAAAATGTATGATTAGAATTGTAATTTGATCAATCAGTGGTAGCCCAGAAATGTTTATTGAAATGAATACATTAATATTTAATTTCACTTTAGCAGAACAACCTGGTAGACTTAATTTAGCCCAGTTTCCAGAAATAATCCCCTTATGCATGTATTAGCATGAGTTCCAGAAGAAGACAATTCTTGGCCGTTATTTTGTCCCTAATGTCAATTAGAACTAACTCAATTCATCAGATTTGTTTTGCCATGAGCTCTGCTCACTTTTCCTGTGACTCATGTTTCACACATAGTGCATTCTGCTTCTCATATTAATGCACAGGCCTGTAAATATCTGATATTGCCATGTTTCTTGTCAGATAAATCAGTACTTCTGACTAGTCTTCTGGAAAAAATGATACAGCAAACTAAGGACCAAAACCACCTTCTATCACTGGTGGGGGTGCTTGGTCAGTGGGTTATGGCTGTTATGTGGATCTCTTAAACAGTATCTCAAAGAATTTTTAAAATTATCTTTTATAAACATCAGCCTGAAATCAAGGATCATCCAATATGTGATCTCTTCTCAAAAATATACTTGGAATAATCTTTATTTTTAAAGAGATGCATTGTAGCTGAAAATACTAGCTAAGGAAATAAAACTTCCAAATTTTTCTTTTAACTTACTTCATCAAGTTAACTACAACTGTTCTATAAAGTATATAAGTGATTCATTTCTATATATAAAATAAAAAATTACTGAATGATGGCTATATTGATGCAAAAGATTGAAGTAGCTATAAAACATGAAGCAAATATAGACTATAAACATAATTTCTCTGCCTTATGGAAAATGTTTGAAAACTAAGGGTTTTTTTGTAGTTGCAGCATGTTGTTTATCTTTCAGTAGGAAAATAATGGCAATACTTAATGATTACCATTAGACATCCATTCAGGAGCTACTAGGATTTGTACTTTAAGGAAATATAGATAGCCCTACTTGGTTCTCCACTGTATCATCTTCAGTACCATGTATTTAGAAATCTATGGAAGTAGTAGAGTTTCTGTAGCAACTTCTGTTGTCTGAGTCCCTTTACATAAACTTCTCAGTAGTAACTATTCAAAGCACTTGCAAAAAAGTTAGCTACTAGCTTGAGTATCTTGCTTCCTTAATAAGATGGAAATAGAAAAACTAGCAATTCTTTATTTTGTGTCCAAATGTTTTTCTTGGTGTATTTTTATTTACCTGAGATCACAACTGTTTGGAGTGATACACAGTAGAACAACAAGCTGAAGCAGAATTAGGATTTTGGAGTTGTTTTTGCCACATCATATTTGGTTTATGTTATTTTAGAAGCCAAGTTAAAGATGATATTGCTGATGATGTTTGTTTACCTGTTTACTGTGTTAGGAGCAACCCAGTATTTTCTCAAAAAGCTATGGGAAGGGAGACTTGTATTTTATATTATTTCCAACAGTTTAATGACAAGAAAAGCTTGTTGTGTTTTTACTTAGTTTTACAATTAGTTTTATTCCAGAAATGAATAGATTTTAAAAATATGTCTTTGTTTTTACTAACAGCTTATATTTGCCTTATATAGAATTCCTGCAAATACTGTTATTAGTTTACTTGTATTACAGTACAAAATGCTCGCCATTATGATGGAATTCATCAGATTATTTATGTTGGCAGTACTTTTGTGTTCTTTAAGTATTTAGTTAATGATTTAAATGCTAGTACTTACAGTTAATTTTAAAATGCTTCCAATATTTAGGCCTGTAGAAGCTTCTAAACCTTGGCACTCCCATCAAAATGTTTCTCCATCAGACTTCCTTCTAGTAACTTTAGGACATTAGCAAAACCTCAGTGTCTTACAGTAAGCAAACTTTCTGAAACTGAAACCTCCCCATTCTAATGTAACAATGGACTAATAGAACTCTAACCATTATTTTTCCTGAAACAGACATTCAGATGCATATAAGTAGGAGTAAAAACTAATAAATGAATATTTTAAATGTGTCCTGAGGCATTTAATGGATAGTTATTTCAAACACTAGATTATATAAATCTTATTCTTGTACTTAAGACTATAAGATGTCAAAAGTCTTTTTAAAACAGGTTTGGATTCAGTTTTGGTTGTGATGACTAGAATTTATTTTTTTTAATATTTGTTAGTCTATTACACTGAGGTACATGTTGTACTTATTAAAACAAAATTAAAGAGCAAGTATATAATGGAGCATAGCATTGTTGATAGTGTCATAATGTAGATGTTTTAAATTGTTCATAAATAAGTTTTTTGTTGGTTAAATCCAGCCAAGTCTTGGAGAAATGTCTATCACAGTGGGCATATTTTTATTTTGGGTGGAGGTAAAGATTATTTGAGGTACATTCAGGCCCTGTTTTACTACTGTTTCCATTCCACTACTCATGGGATCCTGAATTAGCATAATTACAATCAAGGCACTGCATCTCAGCAGCCTGCTGCATTTCACCTGGTGAAAGCTGGCTGTGGGTTAGATGCAGTAGGAGATAATTTCCATTTTAACAAAGAAAAGGTCCTTTACATACATAAAGTGAACTGTACATAGGTGCACACATAGACAAATTGACAATTCTGTTACTTCATGTCAGGTAGTCCTCTCAGGCCCAAGTTTTCCACATATGTGTTTCTTCAAAGCTGGAAGCAACATAATGGAATTGTAATTGTCCATGCTGCTTTCCCCATAAGCAGTTTAAACATTGTTCATTCTGACACTGAGCCCCTGAGTGAGGAATAAATGTTTGCTTTGTTTTTTCAATGCTTTCATTATTGAATTAAGTTGTGGCAGCACAGAATAGATGTGTGACCAATATGTAACCATCTAATTTACTTGGTGCTTGTACACTCTTTGATACTACCTGTTCTACCCTTCTGGAACAGGTCTAAGTCTCATTGTGGTCTTTAAATCCTTGACTGTCCCTTACCAGCTCTATCATGTATCTTCTAATTGGGCATCATCTCATGTAGCTGGGTATTCAATCACATGGCAGGTTTAGTACCAAGGTGTGCAGGCAAAAGCAGTGCCAAGATCATCCTTCACTGGCTTTTCTTCAGTCAGGATCTTACTTGGGCCTGTTCCCCCCAAGGATATCTGATTTCTGACGGTACTTGGGGAATTGACTTTTTTTTAAAGTATCTTGGTGTAAATTGGGTTGCCACTGGGCAATGAGCTCAAAATTAAATGGGGCCTGAGAAATGGTAAGCAGAGAAAAAGCTACAACTACTTAAAGCTTTGATTTCTAGAACAAATCAAGCTTGTGGAGGTGAAATAATACAATACATACATGTTTTTAATCAGTGTTTGTCATGTTCAGAGAATGTTTTTGGAACAGTTTAAATGCCCTAAGTGTTAACATGTGAGAAAGAACAACAGAAGCATTCAGACTGAGGAGTTCAAACTAGCTTTCTTAGTCTGAAGCAAAAATAGAATAAAATTTAGAATAAATAAATATTTATCAACACTGTTCTAGGAATACCATAGCTAAGTCCCGAGTAACTTGCATCAATTTAAAAAGCAGGAGGTTTTTTTGCAATTTAGTTGCTCACAGGCATGAAGCAGGCAATGCAGAAAGAAGTATGAATCTCTGGCTGCCAGCTGAAGGGGATCCAAATTTGTAGGCATTTTAAGGATACTAGGCTTCATTTCTTAAATTTGCACTGGAAGTTAAATATAGAAGCACTTGGGATTTTGACAGCCCTCTCCTATTCTTGATTTGTTTAAAAAAGGAATTCCATAATTTTTTTATTATTAACTGTGTAAGTCACCAGCTGCCTACCCATTTGAACAGTGAGCCATGTCTTAAAATGATCCTCCTTCACTGAAAGCTTGAGTAAAAGAAAGGTCTTTTCTGTCTTTGGAGATTGCCTTTATTACCACTTGCTTGAAAATAAAAACATTATGACACTTCAAGAAAAATAGTTTCAGTCAGGATGAATGAGAATGGCCAAGTACACTGTATTGCTTCCTCTTATTTGGGAGGGTGGGGGAAGTTGTGAGTCAAGAGCTTTGCTCCCTGCAGTTGGTATAACGGGGTCACAGAAACCTAGTAACTTCTTTATTTCCCCTTTGCAAGTTCTTTGCAAAACCCTGCTTTCTCATTTGCAGTGTCAGGGAATTTTATCCTTCTAAATGATTGTGTTATTCCTTTTTCCATAGTCTCTCATTATTCTGCATGGTACTTGCTGAGGTAAAAATGGCTGGGATCAGGAATCAGCTCTAAATTGCTGTGATTGTACCACCTTAAAATATGAGTTTTGTCATGGTAGTGCAGTAATTTTCAATACTCTTACTCTTCCATTCCCTCTTGTCAGGTGTTAGATCTTGGTTGTGATTGTTTCTATAACCTCTGGGATTAATAACTATGCCAACCTATGCATGTTTATAATACTTTGAGTGTCACAGAGCTAATACCATCTTAGACAATGCTGCATTAGATAGGATTTCATCTATATGATCAAGTTGATATGGATATGAAATAAATAGTATTTGTAATAATTTCTGCTAATGTCTCAGTAGGCATGAGGAAGGGAAAAGCAAGATTTAAGTAGTACGTGCAGTTAGATGTGCTAACCATTGTTACTTATGTTTCACAGGCACCTCCTTTGGTACACTATCACAAGAAATGACTAAAAATACACAAGTATTAGAATATACAGAACCACCACAGAAAAGAACTAGGAGGAAGCTAATGGACTCTCCAGTTGTGGCTCCAAGTCCACCTGCCTCCAGCCAGTGGGGCTTCCAGCACCTGGAGGATTCTCTTGCCAAGGAAGTCTACCCTATAGTCTATACGCCAGACTCTTGCAGAAAGCCAGTACAAAGCTGCTGTACTCAGACTGTGGTGAAGAAGGCTTTACACCTTGCAGGCCTAGGGAAAGTCAGTGCATGTAGTACAGATATGCCAGCCAAAAAGGCCAGTATTATGGACACTACATGTGATGTAATCCCAGACTGTGATGAAGGTGTCATGAACTCAACAATAATTCTCTATGAAGGTACAGATGAAACAAATGAAGTGTCTACTTACTCATCTGTGAAGGAGTCACAGGCATGCAGCAATAGCATTGTGCAAAGGTATTTTCCTTTTATATGGGTGAGAAATATTACCAAGTAATTTAATCTTATCTTTACAGCTGGGTTTTTCCATTTATATCCGTTTTATAAATAAAACCAACATTTTAAAAATCAAACCCTCAATTTTTAACATCAAATTCAATTCTGCCATTATTTGAAAACAGTAGTATGTTAGTGACAACAAATAAAGTTGAAAACTTACCTGTTTTATAAGATATGTACCAAAAAGAAAATACAGCATTTTAAAAATTTATTCTGATGCCTCAGGCAGGTTACTTTCTAAGTTTTATGTTTTCTGTCTGTAAAATGGATACTTAACCTCTCTGCATTGTGAAATGCCATGCTTAAAGCTGCTGTGTGTGTCTGAAGTCTGCAAAGCTAACTGAAATAACATTAATGAAATTAATTTCCAGTTTTGCTTTTCAACTTACCATATATTTCTTTACAGTTAAGAACAAGTTTACTTGACTTTTACAAAGAATATATTTTCCAAAAATGTAATTATTTTATTGCAGACTTGATCTTTCTTCCTTAATCAATAAAATTCCTGCTCCAGTATATGAGAAGCCCTCGTATATGGCAATGACTTCAGCTGCTCAGAGAAAAAGAAAGGCGTTAAGGTAAGATTAAACTAACCCTTCTACACAAAATGAGTTTTCATTTCTTATGCTCTTACTTCAGTTTTGTTATTCTATTTCAAATCTGAAAAGATCTTATACAAGTCGTTTGGACCTGCATATGACATGTTCTGATTCACAGATGTTTGAATTCAATTGAATTTTTTTTTGTTTTTCCCAGTAACTTCAGTTCGTTTTTTTTTCTTTAGTCTTGGTTTAAGAACTTCTGTTTTAATAACTGCAAACTAATATCATGTCTTGTGTAACTGCTGTCTAATCAAAACAGAAAGATGGCATATAATTCTGAAAAGAGAAAATTCATCATTAAGTAAAAATCTTAAGGTTTTTAAAAATATTCTGCCTTTGCCGGAGCACATTAGAAACTACCAAAATAGAAAGCAGGGAAAAAATACATGATAATACTTACGTGATCACCTTTGATTTTCTGAAAATTCATTTTCACTCTCATATTGTGGCTTAATTTTTGCAATCTGCTCTAGGAAGAACTTCTGTATCATCACTTCTGGTTTATGACCCTAAAAGAGGCTTGTTAGTAGGAACACCAGAAAAACTGAGTAGACAATAAGTTGAATTGTAGTATTTTTTTGTGTGTGCGTATTTCTTTGGTTGGTTGGCTTTGGGTTAAGTGTATTTAAAACCTGATTAGCTATGAAACAGATTGTTTTCTTTTTTTTTCCTAAAAAACTGATAAAACCTTTTTTTAATCGTGCTACAAGTCACCTGCTGCTACCACCACATAGGTCTTATGAAGAATATCTCAAGACTGTTGGAACAAGTCTATAGCTAGAACAGAGTACATGGAAGAAACATAAGTGCCTTTTTGTTTATTAGCATCTTTAAAATAGAGAATTATCCTAGAAGAGCAGATTCATCTGGTCTAGTTACATGTTACTGTTCTGATTGTTATGAATTACTGCTCTAAACTGTCTTACTAGGATGAGGAATAAACTCTTCTGCCCTAGGATGAGAAAAGAGGCACTGCTCACATTTTGCAATAGCTGATTATATTTAGCAAAATTTAGCAAAAGAAATCACCTGTTTTGAAACCAAGCTAGGTTTTTCAACATTCTCTCTAGGGAGAGACATGGGAAATTTTGTAGCCTGATTTATCTAGTCTTAAGGTAAAAGTTCTCAGGCTTTTGAAGTACTTTTTTTTTTTTTCGTAATAACTGTGTAATAATTAAATATATATATATATACTTATTTCTTCCCAAAAGACTAGCTCTTTGTGTTCACCTGTAGCTGTGGAGTAGGGACTTAACCCTTTGGAGCAACGGAAATAAGACACAGCTACATGGTCCCTCTCAAGATAGCAAAGAGACAACTTTATTCTGAAACATCTTGCTTAAATAGAGCCTCTCACAACTCTAGGGACAGAATACAGCTGATTGGTCCAGAGAAAGTGACACCTTCACAGGCCTTGTCACATATCCAGCAGGTGTATTATCTTTTTAATTAATTCTTCTCTTATGTTCACTTTAGAGAAAGGCACCTAGCTTTGGGAAAGAACTTTAGCAGAGCCTGAGAAAACTGGACTGGAAAAACTCTCACAAGAGGTTTTTCTGGGCCTAAATAGCCACATTCACCTTGTTTATTTTGTATCTTAAACATATTTCCCAGTACACGACAGAAAAAATCCTATAACTTCTACTCCTTTTATAGGGATCATTATTCCTCAGTAACTTGTCTGTAGACTGAAATTCTTTATGGTTTTGCCCAGCAGTTGGTGATGAAGAGAAGGAATGAAAACACATTTGTGAAGGAGAAAAGTCTTTTCGGAGTGCCTTCGTTCCATTCTCTTCACTTTTTCCCCTCTTTTTCTCTCCCCTGCTTTCCCTGATTGAAGTGGCTCACTCCAGTCATTCGTCTCCTACTATTGTTAGAATAAAAATACAAATTTCAGTCATGTTGTCTACATTAGGAGTATAATTTGAAACAGTTGTATTTTGAGGATAAGGGATTAGAGGCAAGTCAGTCATAAGAGAGACTATTTTACCAAATAATGTTAAATTCTTATTGCCATAAGTTCTCTTGCAAGAAGCGTGCATGAGTAGGATTTTAGGACTGGTACAAGGAAAGTCTTAGTCTTTGCTGCTTGCTATATATCTTGATTTAGGCAGAAAGTTATTACTAAGAAAGTGTGAGTTAAGGGACTATAAAGTGGAAATAATATAACATTTATTACAGGAATAGGAAAAGCATAGGAACTTGGGACATAAATACGATTAGCTTGTTTATGAGGCTGTCTTGCAGAGTGCAACCAAGGAAGTTTGTGAGGCAACTGCAAAAGGGTTGAGATCAAATGGGTTCATAATTTCCACCGTAGACCTTCAGTTCATCACATAAAGTGCTATGGATAAAATATAGAGGGTTTGTTTTCATGAATTTGAAGTTATAACAGTTATCTTGCAGCTTAGTTAAAAAGTATTGTCTGCTATGAAGCCACTCCCTCTAACTGTGTTGGAGGCTGTGGAAAAGTTAATGTAGCAATAAAAAAGTGTGGTTTGTTCAATGAACACAGCTTGGTCATTTCAGGGATTTTGCAACATGCCTTAAGATTATTTCTCAGTACAGTTTGTATGTGATGGCCATCAAACTGGCTTCTGTGTTTTCAAAAAACCCTGTGACACATTGTCCTGCCTTTTAATACAAGTGCCAACATTAGTTCTTATTTTCGCAGTTGGAGTATTCTTGTAAATTTTTAAAAAGGAAAAAGGGGAATGGTATCCGTAGATATGCATAATAAATTAGTTTAGTCTTTGCATTCTGTTATGATTCTATGAACGCTTGATAATATTTGAAGTTCTTCTATATTGCAAGGCCTAAACTACTGTTAGTAGTGTTTGTACTGAAAGCAAACTCCTTTCTGGCAACTTTTCCAGCTCTACATCAAACACTGTGTTGGGCAGCCTGCAAGAGCCAGCTCCTGCAAAGCGGGCTCACCAGGACATCTTGTTAAGCCATGCAGCCTTGCGAGTCCCCCGGGCAGCTGGTGAGTGGCACAGCTGGAATGGATGGCACCGTGATAGTGCTGCAAGTGCAAAACCTGAACATTGCTACTCAATTTCTTTTGTCAATTTAATAGCATGTGTTGCTGTGATAGTATACAAGACATTGGTTTGAGTAGTATATCCCTTTATTAAAAAAAAAAATCAGAATGTCAATTATATAGAATAGTATCTAATCAATATTATTACAAGGTTGATGGAAAACCTTTTCCACAAGAGGTTTTAAGTCATTCCACCTAAAATAGTTTATGTACTTGTTGAGGAATTTGGTGAACTTTATTACCAAGTCTGTATTTGCCCTAGTGTGGTTTATCAAAAAATAAAAGTTGCTAATAATTTCCATACTTGTTTTTAATTTTTTGTTTTATTTTACAACACCACACTGATTTGTTTTAACAGGTAACAGGTTTTTTTGGAGATTTATTGGTCTTAAAATTTGGGGTCATTCTGGGTAAAAACAATAATTGAGGAAAAGTTATTTTGTTTCTAACATACTGCTGATAATATTAGCAAGTTCTGTTGTGTGAAAGTTTGCCTCAATTATGTGGTTTCTCTCTGAGGTGCATAAGTCTTTTCTGTAATAAAATCAGTTGCAAGTAATTTTTTTATTTTTATAAAAACCTCTGCCTTTTCTAGTGCATGGCACTAAGTTGCTTGGCACCTGCAGCAGATTTTAATGTGGTCAATTAGTACAATTTTCCTTCATCTTTACCCAATTGCCTCCTTCTCCTGTCTATCTTCAAAGATACAGTTACAATCTTCTCGGGCTATTTAAAGGAGATCCAATATTCGTTTTATAGACTGCTTATGAAATGGAAAAGCAATGTGAAAAAAGACTTCCATTGTGTAGCATTTTCCAGTGTTATGGGCAATGCACTGGTTTTACAGCGCATACACGTTTTTTAGTAAAAATTGCCGTGAGGGAGCAAGTACTGACAAAAATGTCTTATTCTGTGTTCATGAGACATGTTGAGATTGTATTACTAGAAGCTTTCTGGAAACTGAGTATCTGAGTCTAAACTCTGTCTAACGGAGTTATTTATTTGGCAAATTGCATGCACAGTTATATCACTATCAATGTCTGCTACAACAGACCAGGTTATGAAGTTACCATTATTCAATCACCACTCTGGAATTAAGAAACTATGTAATGCAGAAGCACATTTTGAAATGAGAATAAATTTTTGATTCTTCTATGTTTAACTGAATATGAAATAGACTTTATTTTCAAGAGTATGCACTACAAGAGCAGAATAAACCTTAACCAAATACCTAAGAGGAAGAGTTGCTTTCAGATTTAAAAGACACATCTTTCTATAATAACATAGTGTTCATTTTTCAATGCTGTTCTGTAATAAGAAGGAATAACCACACTTCTAAATATTTCTACATCTTTTTATAGACAACTGTGTCTTTTTCATAGCATCTCATGTCAGTCGAGGGTCTAATCATGGGACTTCCTAGACAATTACTGAGCTAAGAGTGATTACATTTTTGCATATTAAAATTAGGCTTTCAATAAAGGAAAAAATGTGTAAAAATTCTTAGACATATTCTGTAAAGGAGATCCATGTAGGCTAAATTCTACTTATGTTTATTGAATGAGTGTCTCCCTATTTCTAATAGCATTTCTTTCTTCACTAGGAATTAAAACTAAGAGCAGGAAGCAAGAACAGAATATATCAAGAAACTTCGTTAGAAGTCTTTCTCAAGAAAATGTCCCACTGGACGTGAAATCAAGGACATCAAAAAATCTTTTACTTCGTGTTTCCAAGAAAAAGGATTTAGTTCTGAATTCATCCATATTTCAAGCAAGATTGATGGATAGCAAATGAGAATAGGGTGAATTGTGATTTCCTCTTGTAAATAGTTTTGAGAGTTTTGTGGTAGAAGTCTTTGAAAAATTATTTTGACCCCCTAAATTATTTTCATTGGAGTAGCTTTCTTGAGTTAAAATCATTTTTCTTTTGGAAGCAAGTTAAACAGATGCTAATATTAGAACATGTTTATGCTTAGCATTACGATGCCTTAGAAGTTCTGAGGTTGCCAGCATCTATTGGTGACATATGGAGTTTCAAGAGACAGAAAAATATTTCCAAAAGTGGGGTTTTTTTTGTTTTTTTGTCTTTCTGGCTTTTAGTCTGTTACTTGGTTGTAAATGTTCCTGTTCTGTTTTTTTCATTTTAATTCAGTTGTAAATATGTTTTTTAATTCCCTCAAATAAATTTTAAGAGCAATATAATGTGAAATTTATTTCTAGCGAAAATATTCCTTTCTTGTCTTACGAAAAATGTCTTAATTTTGACAAACATTGCTGTAAGTACATGTAGTTTATAATGTCTTCTAGCAAATTATTAATATTCAGAGACAGAGCAATTTATGTATAGTTGTACTGTAACCTTGACAGCCTACCCGGCCTTCAGAATGTCATTCCAGCATGTTTGGTCTGTGCAAATGCAAGCACGTGAATTTCTTCAATCTAGTGAGAACCTGAGGAAGAACCAGTAAGTAGTTCCAATGGTGTTAGACAGCTGTCTGAAGCAAGGAGCTTCCAGCCTGATCAGTTCAGTAATATGAACTATGCTGCAGAATTTATTCCTGACACATTGGAGGAGCATTTTTCAGAAGTTTCTGAAGAAGATTGGAGCTGCCTGCAAAAGCCTTCAGGACCACTTGTGGAAGGAGCAGACCATGTTGCAGTAGTGGTCTTCATTGGGGAAGCTCAAGGAGGAAGAAATCAATAGGCCTTACTCATTAAAAATACTAGGATGGGAGAAATTGAATCCTCCTAGTTGTATTCTAAAAGGAGTATCAGTGATAGAGTTGTGGTGAGCCTCAGACCTTGTAGTGTAATGAGAACTGAGAAAATACTGGCCATGGAAAAGGCTTCTGTGAACACTAAAAACTAGAATCTGTGACATGTCCATTATAGCAAGGTGATGTAATTTCAGTAGAATGAAGAGGGAGGGTCACTTTAATATTTCTCTATCATGATGAACACAACAATATTTTGGAATTAATTTTAATTTATGATTTTGGCACCTGATACAGCTTAAGTAGTAAAGACCATTTTTGATTTATGGGATTTTTTCAAATTCTCAGTGTTCAATGTAAAATGTACACAGCAAGCTTCTTTGGTTGATATCATGTACAAGAGGCATGTTGAGTTTTGCTTATAAATATAGTTGTAACTTTCATTGCTCTTGTAGCACATAAGTCTTACACATAGATGTCCATAGCAATCTTGAAGTTTCTAGACAAGCTTGTGCATGCACCTTTTTAATGGTCAAAACATTGATGACTCTTACGTTTTTTTAATGGCTTTTGCATACCCTTGAATGGAATTGGTTCAATTGCAACACATGCAGGTACCAAAAAATATTGAGAAAATGAAAAACTGATATGAGAAGTGATTCAATCAGAAGTTGATTATAGATTTGTTAGCTAGGTATATATTTGCCATTTATAACTAGCATAAAGTGTATCCAGAGATATAGCAGACTGAAACAGGATTTTTCTATTTCAGATTACTATTGAGTAATTTTCTGCACTATTAATTGTACTTACATTTGTTTTCTTACATACTGTGAACACATCTAGACCCCATAAGCAGAAAGTGCTTTGCAGCACATTCCACCCACATTACTGGCACAAAACTTTTCATAACTTTTCATTGCCTAATAAGATTTTTTGTCAGATTGCCAGTTAGGTAGAAAGCAAAGGGTATTTGGGAAGGTATGATATAGCCCATTTCATTTTCTTGCCAATCTACTTTGACTTCTACCTGCTGCGTTGTCTTAACTAATTTAAGTAATAGCATTTATCTGAAGTACGCACTTCATTGATTTCACTGTTGTAGCATGCAAGGTTAAATTGTGTCTGTTTGCAAGTGTGAAAAGGATGTTAAAGATCTTGTCCCACTGGGAAATACTTATGAAAACATGCAAAGGCTGTAGGGTATAGCTTGTACTATTACTCATTTACTTGCTTATTGTAACAACATTCAATCAACACAAAATGCTTCCCGGAGCATTAACTTGGCCCATTCAACTTAGCAAACTTTAAGCCTATTTGATTTGTAGTTACTCAAGAAATTCCAAGAAGAGGAAATTAGAAGAAGCAAGAAAAGCACACATTCTGGGTTCCAGCAGTGTTCAGATAGAAACTCTAAGATGAAGGTAGGGTGAAGACAAATGCTTTGCCTCTAGTTCAGCCTTAACTCCCCCTTGGCCTTTCTCCCAGGTGGGACTCCTGGTCCTTTGGTGACTCGGGGGCTGGATTAGGACAGAGTGGAGCAGGGTTGCAGTGTGCCTATGCTTGGCACCACTGCCAGCCTGGGATACAGGCTCCAGGGCTGGGGCTGTGGGACAGTTCACCGCCTCACCATGGCAAGGCCTGACCTGCCCCCCACCCCTACACATGCATCCCAAAATGTCTTGAGACATCAGTCTTTCAATTCATCAATCAATCAATCCAAAATGATGTGATTCTTGAGGCTGCACAGTGTAGGGCCAGGAGCTAGAATTTGCTAATCCCTGTGGGTTGCTTCCAACTCAGGATATTCTGTGATTAGGATCACAAAATTGTATCTGCAGTCCTGTCAAACTGACACAGCACAAGAATTTGACTGGATTGTTAGAAAAAGTCATTCATGGTGGTGGGAGAAGTTTCCATAGTAGTCTGATGGTAATGAAGGGTCTGCTCATTGGAAGAAATGTTTTGGGATATCCTCCGCTAAGGCAAGCGTCTTGTACTTTTAAGTTTGGGTACTCTGGCTGCAGAAAACAGCAGGTGCCTATTTGGAAGCGTGACAACATAATGCAAAAATAGATTTATGTTAGCAAAGTGGTCCACCATGAAAACATTTGGACTTCTCTGTTTTCTTTCACTTTGATTGGATTTTTGAAAATTTGGTTGTGTAAACAGGCATGAGGAAACTAGTTTTAACAACTAGAAAAAGTAAACATTCTTAGAAAATTCATCCACTGGATGTGTAAAATATGTGATAATTCCTGCAGGAATTTCCAAGAGCTGAATTAATAGAGAATAGGATGTAATGGTAAATGGACTGTTTAATTTTTCTACTATGTAGTGCTCTTGGAAAATTATTCCTGATTTCCCTGTTGTTTTGAATTTAATTGTACTATATGCATTAGCCTAAGGTTTTATGTAGCATGACTGTTGTGCATCTACAAGCGAGTGGCTGAATCTTAACAGTAGAATAAATCATGCCTTAGAGAAGTTTAACTAAAACAATTTTCATTTTGTGTTTTAATTTTAGTCCGCTACACTGCTGCTATTATTTTTAACTGAATACTTGTATTTCATAAAGTATTACAGTAAGATGGTGAAAAGGCTGTTTTCACCACTAGCACATGTATATAGAGGCTACTGTACCTTGAGTTACAATGAAGCACTTAGTTTATTTACCTAAAGACATCTCCAAAAAGAAAAGATATTCATCTAGACTAACTTTAGATACAGTAGCAGTTCTATATTCTGAAGGAGACAGGGAAACCAGTGCTTCAGCTAATTATATCATTAACATGAAACATATTTTTATTGAAATTAAATAGCTAAATTCGTGTTGTTCATCCCAAATTGCATCAAGACAGTGAAATAAGGGAGAACAGTCTTTAAAAATGAGAAAACACCATTGTAATTAGAGGCTTAATCATGTGCAGATCCAATAGTCCCTCCTGACACTATAATGCAGACTACACTTCTAAACACCAAATATTGCCTGAGCAGCACATAGGTGATGCCTCAAAGTTTATACATCACTCTCCTAATAAGTTCACATTCAGCAGCTTTTGTAAGCTGAGATGGGGGGGAAGGAAGCCCAGAAAAACCACTAGAGTATTTAACCTGAGAGCGGGAGGCAAACTAAAATGGTTTTAAAATAATCTGTAAGGGGCAGATAAATGCTGAGACTGTTCACCTGAAGTATGTATCAAATCAACCTATGCTTTAAAAGACAAAGGAGAAAGTTAGAAGTCAAAATCTGAATCTTTCAATGTTGGAAATAAAAATGTGGAATCTACATTTTTATGACAAAAAGCAAAAATAATTTTACATAAAAATTTAAAATAATTTGTGAAAAGTAATTAAATCATTCACCTCTTTAAGGGCAGGCATATAGTGGTTTGGTAAAAAAAAAAGTCAAAAGAAAAATGGCCATGATAGAGACCTAAAAGGAGGTAGAAATCTGAAAGCCAATGAGGGCAGCAGAGGGAGGAGAAAGGGACACGTGGGCCACTGGGACATCGAGTTTCCTAAGGGGTGGAACAACTTGGATTGGCCCAGGGTAAAACTGACACAGAAGGTGCTGGAACAAGGGGCGGGGTTACAATGATAGACAAGGGGCAGGGAATGCCAAATAAGGTGGTTTCAGGGGTGGGTATAACTTGGGGACTGTTGTAAGTGCATGACATGTTATTGGCTCTTTGCAAGTATTGGGATGAATGCTATATGTGTAATGTTAAAATAGCATTTCTATGTGGATATAGTGTTTTCTTTCTCTTCTCTCTGCTAGTAGCAAAAGACATAATCTTTTTAGAGATAGTATGCTTAAACTACCTGCTTAGTTGAGATAACAGCCCGTGAATGTGTGATGGGGACCCTGCAGTGACACGACAATTATCAACACTCACCGGCTGCCAAAGGCCGGGACCACCACCCACAGTAAAAGGTGCTAAGAAGATTAAAACCACAGGCCAAGAAACACGCATGCTCTAAAAAGGCGGACCCAAGGAGTGGCCATGCTAAACAGTTCCCAGAAAAAGCTGACTATGCATGAAGGTCTATGAATATGCAATACGTTGATGTATTGTAAAACATATTTAAAGGGGTGTTCCCGAAGCAGCCACGTGCTCTTGGCAGCATGCCAAGCACCCGGCCGTTTTAACCCTTTGCTATATGTTTGTCTCCTATTGTCTTTTTATTAAACCTTTTTAATTCTCCCAAGACAGTGATCCATGTTTTTCACAGGGACAGACCAGCTGGGGAAAACACAGGGGAACATAAGAACAAACCATTATAACAATAAACTGAATAAAATGAGATAAACGTGGGCCACAACAAATTTGTTGTTTGTGGCGGAAGATATCAAAAGCACCTTTATCAATTTGGCAAGAGTCACCAAGATGGGGGGTGCGATGGGAGGTCCAGCTGATATGCCCAAGGGCAGGACTGCCATTTGGAGCTAAAGGAAACAACCAGCAAGAACCTTTGCAGCCATTGTGGTGCAGGGTTGGAGTACAAGACAAAAGCCGAGGGAGAAGAATTTGATTTTAGCTTGGCTGCCAACAGCAATATAGGCAGAAGGGGCTGAGAAGATAGGGTAATACTCTGCTGCAGTGCATGGTGGAAGATCAAGAAGTGGTCCTAAATTGAACTGGAGGTGTTTCTAATGGTAAAGATAACTAAGCACTGGAACAAGTTGCCTGTGTGGCTGTTGAATCTCTGTCCTTGGAGGTGTCAAGAAAGAACTGGACAAAAGCCTGTGGGACTCAATCAGTATTGACCCCGCCTGAGCATTGAAAAACTTTCTGGCTGAGCTAGATGAGCTTTACAAGCTTTCTTCCAACTTGAATCATTCTATTATTCAAAGGAAAGGAAAGAATTTTCAGGCTGAAGATCAAATAGAAGATACTTTATGGACAATTTTTGTAAGGAGCAGTAGTATAGCTGTCTCACCAGCCAGAAGTGCTAATGGTGAAATTTAGAATAACTGAATAACTATGATATAAAACCTACTGCTTCAGTTGTTCTTAGCATCAATGACTTCTGAATAGACAATATTGTTCTTTTGGTTTGGTTTGTTGCTTGGGTTTTTTAGAAGCTCTGGTATTCTATACAAGAAATAAAGAATGTAATAAGAAATCTGTTAGAAAACGTGTCTAATGGTCTATTGGGGCCGAAGGTGGTCCCCAGTAATCTTTTCTGGGGTTCTCAGATATTCAGGGTGTAAGTGGCAAAATAAAAGAAGAGCAGTACAACGACCACAGCTTAGCAACATAAAACGCTTTAGTAACAGTGAAAAAAACACTTTAATAACAGTGAAAGTAAAAGTGGGACAAGGCCCAAAAATCCGATTACAACAACCAAGGGGATGAGGTCTCTTTAGGAGCCAGTGGTCGAAGACAGGGATTAAGGGAGGTCGAAGGTTAAAATATGGGGTAGGAGAGGAGGTGGAGTTGGGGTAGGGTCCAATGGGTACAGGTGAAAGTGGTGCAGAGGTGGGATAAGGGGAAGCAGGGTCCAATGGGGTAGGTGGGGTGGAACAATGCACCAACTGAGGGCCAATGGGAACACAAGGAAGGGAGAACATTCTGGGTGTGGGAGTGGTGATATTTGACTATTAAATTAGATATTAACATGGGCAATGCCATAACCTTTTTTCTGGGGTCACCACAACTTAAACAAAAGCTTCCCACAGTCTAGGGTTGGGATACAACTTTTCTTCACTGATGGTTGCCTGACCTGGAATACCAGTCAGGCTGACTCCCACAATGGTCTAGTCTTTCATTAGAGGGAAATCAGGTCTCACAAATCTGTTAAATCACTTCACAGATTCTGAGCTTAAAATTGAGATGTAACTGCACAGCTGTTGTCCACTTATATTTTCAAAACCTGCCAGAAGATAGCTCATGGTAACTATTAAGAAATAAAAATACTTTGGGGGAAAGGCAGGGGGGATTCACGTAGGAGTTATTTGTGTTTTAGAAGTCAAAACCAAAGTGTAGGAATGCATATTCAGTTTTTAGAACAGAGAAAAGAATATTGGTGCAGTCCAGGTAAGTGTGCTAGATCCACAGGCTTTAATACATTCACAAATTTCAAAAAGGGATTCTAAGGTAAACTGACAAATTATTGAAATTCAACTATTCAGTTAGCTGAAACTAAAGCTAACTATGAAGAGGTGAAGGAGTACGTCAGTTGCTGAAGGACTGGGCAGTAAAATAACATATGAAACTCAATGTCAATGAATGCAAAATGATGCACAAGAAGGAAAACAGCCCAAATTGTACATACATGACAGTAAGTTCTCAAATAGATATTTTTACTCAGGAAAGAAATCTTAGAGTTATTGTAAAAATGTAATGAAAGCATCACCTCTGTAGTCAAAATAGCACAAAAATGGATGGAGAACAAACCATTGTGTAAATTCCTTGCCTGAATCTTGGTGTTATCCTACACATTTCAAATAAATGTCGTTGAATTACAAAGGGTATAAAAATGGATGAGGGGAGCAATTAAAGTAGTGAACAGCCTGAATAAAAGTAATGTAGTTTAGGAACACTTCACCCTGGAAGTGAGGAGTTATGTAAGGTATATGAAATAACAAGTCATGGAAAAGGGGACTAGGCAACAATTATTCACTGTTTCTTACTGTATTAAGAGCTAAATGGCAGGTTCAAAACACAAGACATTTCTTCCCTGAAAAGTATATTTGATGATTGTCTTGGTTTGAGACAGGTATTTGCCAAGGAGAGGCAAGACCCCCCTTTTTTCCCGTAACCCGCTCCTTTTCAATCGCTATAATTTGAAATCAGATGCTTTCAGGCAGAAGATATGGGGATAGGAATAACAGTTCTTTACTAATATATCTAACCAGGCAAACAGCATAAAAACAACAACAACTTTAGAAATTGACAACAAANGGAATTTAAAATGTGATGGGTGTCAAAAGAGTCGAGTTCAAAACTGATTACTCAACTCTGTGGAAGAAATGGTTATGGGGAGCTTTTGAATACAGAGAAACTGGTTCTGCAGGTGCTCAGAGCAGTGAACAAATAGGGAGGCAGGAGAATATTCTCAGTGTTATTCTTATTGTTGGTACTGGTATTTCCTTTAATATCTGTGTTGGGGGTTGAATAATTTCTTTTATTTTCTGTGGAATTTTTCCCTATTCTTATGCTAATCACTCCAGGCTACAAGTTAATTGCCTCTCACTGGAANNTATCCTACTGTTCACTGCTGAGCAGCAGCAGCACGGCCGGCGCCATCAGGAGGAGCGGCCTCTCCGCCCCCCCACCTCCCGCTCGCCCCTGAGCCACCGCCATCAGCCCGGCCTCTGCAGCTGCGCGGGACCGGCTCTGCCCACAGCACCGGGAACTGAACCCAGAGAAAGTTTGCATCCAAAGACTGGGACTGAGAGATACTGTTCTGTTTTGTTGTCAGTTTTTATAGCTGTTGTTGTTGTTGCTGTTTACCTTGTTAGATATATTAGTAAAGAACTGTTATTCCTACCCCCATATTTCATGCCTGAAAGCGTCTGATTTCAAAGTATAGTGATTAAAAGGGAGCGGATTACAGGGAAAGGGGCTCATCCCTCTCCTTGGCAAATACCTGTCTCTTAAACCGAGACAATCTGCTAAGTGGTGTTAGTAAAGAGAGGAGACAGGGCTTACTGGACTTCACCCTCTTGGTGTTAAGCACTTAAGATATTAAGGAAAAACCCAGAATAAACATACTAGAATTAAGTCTTCCTGACATCCTGTGTAGTCAACAGAGAAAAAGAAGGGGGAAAAGAGTCTCATCCAGAAGGCAGTTCAGAATGGGAAGCTGGCTTGGATTCTTTTGGCAATACACTCACCTGGCAGACAAGTCTTGCTCCTAGAGGACCTTGATTTTGGCATTCGGGATATCTCCTCCCAAATGAATTTTATGTTCACTCTCCATATACTGTGTGAATTTATAAAAATGCACCCTAATGAAGAATATAGTAAAATTTCTGACCTTTTAGTCTACTTGTGGCATCTTTCTGAGATTTGAAGTCTTAGATGAGAATTTACTCTAGCTGCCATGAAGAGCTCTTGGAACCACAATGGGCACTAAGTGCTAGTTTCTGATCTCAGCAGGGTGACGGCTTCATGTATAATAGGAATTCCCATTTTGGAGAGTGACAGAAAATAGCTACAACAAACTAAAGCAATTCCAAACAAACAAAAACCAGAATCCCCGTATATTCCAATATAGCTATAAAACTTGGAAATAGTGATTTTCATCTTTTCATCTTGCATCATAATCTCATTGTATAGTTTGGCTTTGCTTTTTCATATGGTTCACAGTTTGTCTTCACTCCAGTTGACCTTTAAATCATGCATTTCCTAGTCTTCCTAACATTCTGTGATGCTCTTCTGCTTGTTCACATAGAAGAGAAAATATACGTTGAACATTTTGAAAGATACAGGAGGATTAATTTTGTGATTGCTTTGGGATATTTCATTTGAGACTCATTGAAATGTTAAAGATTAAGAAATTTTTAGCACTGGAGGTTCCACTGGAAAGCTCTAAAAGCTGTATTACCTTCACAAAATTCATGTATCCAGAATTTAAAGGTGCTATGGAAACTCACAGAAATAGGTACTCAATATGATAATATATATTAAAATTATTTTCCTAATGAATCAATTCTCATTCCTCATTCCTTGGTCTAAGACTTTTCAGAGATGATGAGAATGCTCACACATAATAATTTGAGTCTCTCTAAGTGTTCCCCTTTTCCCACAGGCATCTTACCTAGTCTCCAGTATAATCAGATAAGATTGATATTTTTTTCTTGAATATCTAGCCCTTTTGCAGGAATTGCTTTGTTCGTGATCTGGAGTAATTTAGTGGAGAGGATAGAGCTCTATACAAAATCTCATTACTTGTGTAAGATGGAAGTAATCTTGCAAAAGACTCAAAGGAAGGGAAATAATGCTGTTTTGATTTTTGGCCAGAGTGATGGTTCCTTTAAGGAAATGGGCTCACCATTCACAACAAACTTCTTCAAGTTCCTCCATTTTGAGTGCTTGTTTTGAGACAACTGAACCTTGGTATCAAATAATGTTGAACAAGTGCAACATTTTGCATTCATGGCAGCAGCTGGTGGAATCAGGCTCTTTGCTCTGAACATATAAAAAAGCTTTTAAAACCCTTAGCTTTTGGAAAACTCAGAACCTTAGACTTTCAAAACTGGCAAACAAAATTAGCTGACACTGAACATTTTTGGCTTTTATCTTAAATATTCCATTCCCCTTGTGTAAAATAGTGATAAAAATATCCTCTAACTTCAAAAGGATGTTAGGAGGATCCGTTCATTAATGTTTTCAAAGAATTCAGATGTTATAGTGAAATCACCATATAAAATCCCATAAGGAAATTAATAATTCTGTATTCATTGTAGGCTTTGGGTTATGGTAAGTCAATAACACATAAGATTATATACTGCATGGGAGGGGTAGCAAAATAATCTTTTTTTTTTTGAAAGTAGTCTTTCCTTCTGTAAGGGCTGTCCACTCAAGGCACTTTATGTGTCAGGAACAGTACAGAAAACAACTCACAGAATTCACAGAATTCACAGAATCACTGGGGTTGGAAGAGACCTTTAAGATCATCGAGTCCAACCCATGCCCTAACACCTCAACTAAACCATAGCACTGAGTGCCACATCCAGTCTCTTTTCAATCCAGGGATGGTGACTCCACCACCTCCCTGGGCAGACAATTCCAGTACTTTATCACTCTTCCAGAGAAAATTTTTTTCCTAATATCCAATCTATATTTCTCTTGGTGTAGCTTGAGACTGTGTCCTCTCATTCTCTCGGTTGCTGTCTGAAGAAAAAGACCGACCCCCATCTGACCACAGCCTCCTTTCAGACAGTTGCAGAGAGTGATAAGGTCACCCCTGAGTCTCCTTTTCTCCAGGTCCAACAATCCCAGATCCTTCAGCCATTCCTCACAGGGTTTGTGTTCCAAGCCCCTCACCAGCCTTGTTGCATTCCTCTGGATGTGCTCAAGCGTCTCAACTTCCTCCCTAAACTGAAGGCCAGAACTGGAGAGAGTGAGTACTCAAGGTGTGGCCTCACCAGTGCCAAGTACAGGGGAAGAATCACTGCCCTGGTTCTGCTGGTCACACTATTCCTGATCCAGTCCAGGATGCCACTGGCCTTCTTGGCCACCAGAGCACACTGCTGGCTCATGTTCAGTTTGGCTGTCGACAGTAACCCAGGTCCCTTCCTGCCTGGGCACTGTCCAGCCACACCATCCCCAGCCTATAACACTGCAGGGGTTTTCTGTGGCCAATGCAGGACTTGGCACTTGGACTAACTAATTAAACTTCATCCCATTGGACTCTGCCCATCCATCCAAATGTTCCAGATCTCTCTGCAGAGCCCTCCTACCTTCCAACAGATCAACACACACTCCCAGTATCATCTGCAAATTTACTAATGAAAGACTCAATCCCCTCACCCATGTCATCAATAAAAATATTGAACAGGACTGGCCCCAGCACAGATCCCTGGGTGACACCACTGGTGACTGACCCCAGCTGGATGTGGCACAATTCCACACCACCACTCTCTGGGCCCGGCCATCCAGCCAGTTCTGAACCCAGCACAGAGTGCTCCTGTCCAAGCCATGGCTGCAGCTTTTCCAGGGAATGCTGTGGCAGGCAGTGGCAAAAGCCTTGCTGAAATACAGAGAACATCCACAGCCCTTCCTGCACCCACCAAGCAGGTCACTTGGTAATAAAAGGAGACCAGGTTGGTCAAACACGACCTACCCCTCCTAAGCCCATGCTGGCTGGGTCTCATACCCTGGCCATCCTCTAAGTGCTGTATGATGACACCACTCAGTATAAATTGCTCCATAACCTCACCAGGTACTGAGGTCAGGCTAACCGGCCTATAATTACCAGGATCCTCCTTCCCACCCATTTTATGAATGGGTGTCACATTGGCTAGCTTCCAGTCATCTGGAACCTCCCCAGTGAGCCAGGACTGATGATAAATGATGGAGAGGAGCTTTGCCAGCTCATCTACCAGCTTCCTCATCAGCCTGGGGTGGATCCCATCTGGGCCCATAGATTTATGAACATCCAAGCTGCTCAGCAGTTCTCTGACTGCCTCCTCCTGGATAACGGGGGGACCATTCTGCTCCCTGACACCATCTGCCATCCCAGGAGGACAGCTGTCCTGAGGACAAGCCATCTTCCCACTAAAGACTTAATGCAAAAAAGGCATTAGTAACTGCAGATGAGGGGAAGGCAGAAGTGCTAAGTTCCCTCCCTCATTTAATCAAGAACAAAATTTGATTTACCCTTCCTTTTACCATTAATATATTTGTAAAAACATTTTTATTATCTTTTACAGAAGTCACCATTTTTAGTTCAAACAGAGCTTTGGCCTCCCTAATTCTTTTCCTACATGCCCTAGCAGCCCCCTTACATACCTCCTGAGAGACCTGACCCTTCTTCCAAAGATGATACATCCTCTTTTTATTCCTAAGTTCCTTCAAAACCTCCTTGCCCATCGACTCGCCTTTCAGCACACAGAGACAGCCTGCTCCTGTGCCCTCAAGATTTCTGTTTTGAAGCACATCCACCTTTCCTGAACTCCTTAGTTTTTAAGGGCTGCTTCCCGAGGAATTCTCTGAATAAGTCTCCTAAATAGGCCAAAATCTGCCCTCCAGATATCCAATGTAAAAGTCTTACTGATGTTCTTCCTGATATCACCAAATACTGAGAACTCTGTTGTTTCTTGATCACTATGCCCCAAGTGGCCTCCGACCACCAATCTCTCACCAGCCCATTTCTATTTGCAANCCTCCGACCACCAATCTCTCACCAGCCCATTTCTATTTGCAAACAACAGATCTAACAAAGTCCTTCCCCTGGTGGGCTCACCCACCAGTTGTGACAAAAAAAGTTATCCTTCATACACTAAAAATTTCCTGGTCTGCCTTTTTTTGGCTATATTAAGTTTCCAGCAGATGTCTGGCAGGTTGAAGTCGCCTGCAAGAACAAGGGCTGATGATCCTGAAACATTATCTAGCTGCTCATAGAATAAGTTGTCCACCTCTTCTTCCTGGTTGGGTGGATGATAACAGACTCCCAAGCAGGATGTCAGCCTTGTTAGCCTTGCCCTTAATTCTTACCCACAGGCATTCAGCTTCATCGTATTAGTTTCAATACCCATGGTGTCAAACGCCTCCCTAATATAAAGGGCCACCCCTCTACCTCTTCTCCCTTTCCTGTCTCCTCTGAGGAACTCGTAGCCATCCAGTGCAGTGCTCCAGCTGTGTGAATCATCCCACCATGTTTCTGTGATGACAACTACATCACAGCTCTGCTGTTGCACCATGGCCTCCAGCTGTTCTTGTTTATAGCCATGCTGCATGCATTGGTGTACATGCCCCTCAGCTGGGCTACTGATTTCACCCCTAACTCAGGCTTACCATCCTTGGGCCCACTTCTACACAGCCCAGATGCATCCCCTTCCCCCTTCAAACCTAGTTTAAAGCCCTCTCAACAAGGTCTGCAGGTTGATAAGCTAAAATCCTTGTGCCTTTAACTGAGAGGTGGATCCCATTCTGGTTCCAGCAGGACAGGTGCTGTAAAAGTTGCCCCATGATCAAAGAATAAGAAATTTTGCCGATGACACCAACCCTTGAGCCACTTGTTAATGATGTGAGTTCTATTCCTTTCATCGTTTATCTCAGACACCAAGGGGACTGACGAAAAGACCACCTGTGCTCCTGTCCTATCAACCACTTGACCCAGTGCCCTAAAGTCCCTTTTAATTGTCCTGACACTCCTCTTTTCAGTCTCAGCACTGCCAGCCTGGAGTATCAGCAGTGGGTAATAATCAGAGGGCTGGATCAGCCCAGGAAATCTCTCAGTGATATCCCGTACCTGGGCCTCAGGTAGCCAGCAGTCCTCCCTGTGGGATGGGTCTGGCCAACAAATGGGGCCCTCAGTTCCCCTCAGAAGGGAATCACCCACTACAACTACCCTTCTTTTCCTTTTAATGTCAGAGGTGCTGATCCATCTTACAGATGAACCGTAATGGGGAGGCTCACTGGGCAGATAGTTTTTTTTCTAAATCATCTAAATCATCTGGCTGACTCTCTAGATCCAGGGCCTCATACCTATTCTGAAGTGGCACCTGCCTAGGACGTGGGGATTGGGAGGAATTTTTATAATTACCTCACTGAGCAGGGACCCATTTCCACTCCGCTTCTTCTACCAGGTGCAATGTTGAAGCTATGGGGAAAGGCATCTATACAGTAGGAATGGACACTCAGGGACACATTCATATTGCACAGGCACCCTTAAAAATATGATTTTGCTTTGACAGTCAAACATTCTCTTACAATAAAATTGAGCGAGTGCTGTTAATATGTGTTCAAGTATCTGAAACATATTTGTTTAATCATCCACTGAGAGAATCCTGTTAATATGGTTTAAAAGCAGCCCTACACTTTTTGAACCTCACACATCGTATTTCAAGTACCTGTCAGAGAGCTTTACACAGCACACAGTGATTGCAAGGAATGACGATTTCTAGAAACAACTTGGAAAATGCATTATAATTGCTGTCATGAACCTGAGAATCCCATTACATCAGATAATCTGGGGATTTACAGATCAACAACCAAACTTCTGTATTTCATGGAGTAAAAATAAATAAGCCACTCAGAATTGTTCAAACTATTCAGAGCTGTAAGAGCTGTAAACATTTAAACAGAAACTGCAGTTAACTGCTGTGCTGTTCCAGTCCAGCTGCTATAACAGAAGATGAAATCAGAAGGCTGATAGAAATCTACAAGTGGACGGAACAAAGCTGCACAGTTTCCATAACTTCACTCAACATCTCCTCTAAATGTGTACATTTAAAGAGCGAAGAATGGAAGAAAACATTAAAATTAGTGGAAACTGGTAGGTGTTATTGATCCATGTGGTCAGCACATTACTCAACTGAAGGAGCAAGGCTGCAGAACCTGATGCTATGGGAGTTGTCTGGCACAAAGTAGAGGCAGGAAGGGCAGGTGGGGGAACACAAACCTCTGGGGGAAGTATGAGATGTTCAAGCCAATGCTGACAACTGTGCAGCAAGTTGAGAGCTGTTAAGAAAGCATGGTTACTAGTGGAAAGTCAGATCATTCAATGTATGCTACAATAACTGGCCCATATGGGGACATTCTGGACTATGGATAGGTCAAGACAAGACAGCACAGACACTGATAATCAATCTAAATAAAACCAGCCAAACAAGTAAAGTAAACAAATAAGAAAAAAATACACAAAACACAATATCTTTTGGCAATTATATATAGATATCAAAACAGCCATTCATATAGAAATTTAGATTAATTTCTTGAACTATTGCATTACCTAATTAGATGCTCAAAACTGACTTGGGAATTCAAGAAATATATATTTACTGAGCAAATTCTGAGAGGTTCAAGTTCTGTTGTGTGTTTGTGAGCACCGTCAGCTGTCAGAAGGAGGAAGATGCTATGCTGTGGCAGAGCAAGTGGATTTTTCATCTGTAAGGCAGGCACTAAGGATTGTGAAGAATGGTATTGGCACCCACCAATTTTCAGTAATAGAGATGACAAAAAAATAAGGGGGAAAAGAAAAGGACGAGTTTGAAATCAAGGGGTTTTTGTTGCAATATTTATTTCTCAATGATTCAAGTTTTTTTCTTGTGAAGACAAAATACTTGTTCCTTTAAACTGTACATTCAACAAGAATAATAGATGTATAATGCATCCCTTCCAAAAGTTAACACTGAATCCAGGACTTAAAGAGTAAAATTGGGAGTCCAAGTGTCCTGATTTAATTTTCTCTTCGGGGGCTTAAATTTTTATTTAAGTTTTACTAAATTATGTTACAAAAAGATTAGCCCACAAAAAACTTGACTTTTTCAGTTCCTAAGGGGAACCTGAAGCAGAAAAGAGAACATACTTTCTAGATGCTGATCACTTTTAGGAAGCAAATTAGATCATGTAAGACACTGCCCCTACAGATTCATGTACAATTAGTATTTTTGCTCTCAGCATCATCATTATTTTATGAAAGTGTTTTAGAGTTTGTTTTTGCACACTAGACAATCTCAGTTACCCACAGAATATTTTTAGATGGCCTTTACTTGAATTACGTAGTGTGTCACTCATTAATAAATAAGCACCAAAATATAACACCAAATAAATCAATTTTTTAAACTTACTTAAACTGGTAGTAAGATTTAACAAAGGGAGAATAATAATTTGTATTCTTTAATGTGTGCAATAAATTAGTAGCTATCCATGGCTAGACATTTCTGGAAGTGTTTAGATATAACTTTTAAGAGTAGACCTGGAACAATGACAATTTGTTTCTAAAATTTGTAGGCCAAAAAAAAAAAATTAGCATTACTTGATTCAGTTATGTCCACAAGGTAATGAAGCAAGAGATTAAAAAAAGGCTGCCAAACCTTCACAAGATTTTTTTCAATACACAATTTTTAAGAAGCCGATGTGGTAAAACAAAGAACTAACACAAACTGTTGGACTGGACTTCTGGGGAGAATGAAGGTGATAAAATGCACAACTGTTCCTACAGCTGCACTGTGTACACTGCCATTAACAATGCTACTGCTGTTGACAGATATTACTCTGAGAAGGTGTTACTGCTTTCAGACATATGCTAAGCTATTAACCCATGTTTCTTCCTCTTTTTCCTTTCGAAGTCTATAGGAAACTGACATGGCAACAAAATCTGCTTTCTTCTTTAATTAGACTTTAATTTTTTCTTCCTTGAAAACATAATTGTTACAAGGAGAAAACATCTTAAATTCCTGCTCTCACTGAATACAAGAGTATGCAAAGACATAATGTCAAGTCTCCATTTTGGTTTTTGGGAGGCAGCTTCTTCACACAAGTGATGAGAAGTCCTGTGCTGCCCTGCTGTATTTGGTTTTCTCTGCAGGCAGGAGCTAACAGAGGTTAGTTCAGGCCACTGCACAGCTTTCTGCTTGTGGCCGTTGCACTGTGTGTTGGACCATGAGCAATGCTGTACTCTGATCTCTACTGCGTCTAGACAGATATTCATAATGAAATAGATGTCTGGATAATGAAGCAGACTTTCACAGCCCTAATGGGATTGATGCCTACAGAGGCTGGAAAAAGAGCAACTTGCATTGCACCCTCCTGGGCTGCTGGATTTCACAGGTAAGATGAGCATGGGCAGTCAGGGTGGCTTTGCTTTTAACCTCACCTTCTCCCCACGTGCTCAGCCACACTTGACCTGATTTGGGCTCTTAAGGCTGGGCTCTGTGGAGTGGTGGCACAAGCACGTCGACTGAAACAATCAAGAGAACTTTATGCAATACTTAATTTCATCCTAAATTCTCCAGAATATAGGGTTTTTTTCAGAATCAAATTTCAGTTTTTAAATACTGTGTGCAGACATGATCTTCTAATGAATGATGGAGTATGTTTACTTGCATATTTCTATGCTTCTTGGCATGTGGAAATCCTCCCCAGCTAAAGTGAGTGATTGTAGCTCCCTAAGGCTACCTTTTATGCTTCAAGAGTTCCTTGAAACAGTAGGTCAGACTGGTGTATGTATGTATCAGTGCTAGCAGTGGCAAGAAGCAGGACAGAAAGTGTAGACAATTGGTTTTTGTCTTAACAGAATTGGACGGCAAAAGAGAGCACATCCCTAATGTCAGGAACAAGCTACGAGGCATTCTCAGAATCAGAGTACAAAAAATTTGCTGCAGAACAGAATTACAGTGAGACAGCAGAAGCCATGGTCATTTCATCCTCATTCTCACCTATATGCAGAATGGTTCCTTGGTTCTTTGTATATTAAGAAAACCTGAAAAATTTAGGAGCTGGGAAATTTCTGAAATAATTAAGGAAATCTTTGGGCATTTCTCTAGTGGTCTTTTTAGGATGTAGCATCAGAGTACTTTGGGGTTCATTCTCACTGGCTCTTCTTGAGAGGAGCCCAGATGCCCACTGGAAATAACCCTGCCTGTGCTGAATGCGACCTCCAAGTCAAGAGACCTCCCAGTAACTCCCTAAAGTTAAACAGTGTTCGAGGATCACTCATGTTCCAAGTTTCCCTGCTTGCTCTTTCCAAAGTAGATACAGAGTCAGTGTAGAGAACTTGCAAATGTATTCAGTAGGCATACATTATGCAGTTTCCCTTGTAACTGATGACCTTTCATAACATACCTGTGTGTTGGGCATTCATCAGCTGTAATGTGATATAGAACTCATGTAAGTGTATCTCTACAAAACCCATTAAATAATATATGGACCTATTGAAAAAAAGTATAACAAAAGGACAGAGTATAGATTAATAGCCTCTGTTTCCATTTTTTCTATGAAGGTAAAATTGTAATTTGTCCATATTTCAAATAGTAATTTCTGAAATTCTTTTAAAATTAAAATAACTTTTAATTAATTTGCCAAAAATTAAATTTTCAATATGCCAATGTCTATAAACATACTTTGTAATATTCACAAACACATGCGTAGATTTAAAATATGTAAAATTAAAGCAACAGCAGAAGAGAATACAAAAGATTCAGATCCTTTGTATTTAAATAGTTTTTCAGAAATTAATTTATGAGGGTTTTTTGATCAGCCCTTAGTGTACATGTGTAGAAGAAAATGCACTGTGCATTTCCCATAGCATTTACCATAATCATGTGCTTAAAGACAGGAACCTTTTTGAAATCTGCAACTATACTAATAGCATTTCAGTCGATAGAACTTTTCACACTGGATGAAATATTCCCTGTGATTAATAGAGCATCCATTGACATGCATTTGCTGATAAGATAGATCACTAAAAAACATAGGAAGCAGTATTTACATTTTGGACTACTTTTAGAGGCAAGAAAATGTTTCATCTTGGGCAGGTAGGCATGAATAACATGCTTTCAGCTTTAGGAAAGAATGCTGCAGCATTCTAGAAAAACTAGGATAAGCTAAGCAGGAAGCATAACCTATGGAAGAACTGCTGCATAGTGGAAACCAAACTGAGCTGAATTAAGCTCAGCTCCATCTGGATTGGTATTTCCAGTGTTGTAAAGGTAAAACTGCTTGTCTTTATGTTAACAACATCTCTACATCAGTGTGGAGGGTTATCTTCTTGAAAATTAACTATCTGGTAACATTTATTTGTGAGTCAATGGCTCATCCTACTCCACTGAAACTTCTATGGCCTTTTTTGTCTCATGATTTTAACTAGAGAAAACAGTATCCAGTCTCAACTGGGGTAGTTATTTTGATTGTGTGGAATAACTGCAGTGAGCAGAATTAAAGCTAACACTGAAAAAATTTCAGAAGTGCAAAATGTGTACAGGGCCCTCTTGGTTTGTTAACCTGGTTTTCTTATAAAGGAAGTATTTTTCATTGTCATTAACAAAGGCATCATAAAACAGGTCTCATGATTGTCATTTTTATGATGAAAATAAATGTTTCTTTCAAAATCTTCTTAAATGTGAAAATTAATTTTTCATTAGTACTGCAATCTCTATTTTGCCATAATGAAAAAATACTTTAAAAAACAGCTAAATTGTTATTACATTTTGATGTAGCTAAATCTTTTCAATGAGGACTGCTTAACTTCTGTCTTGTCTTCTTATCTCGTACTGGGAGGTATTTCAGAGCATGCTCCAATCTTTTAATCTTCATTCTCTATATAAGCATAGTTTGTCTGAAATTTTACTATCTAATTATACCATCTTTTTTTGGTTTCTTCTTAGAAAAGAAAAAGGGGCTGATTTCTTGTCTTGGTTGCTAGTCTGGACCTTGATATACCTGTAAGTGGCCAATACTGTTAAGTATGATGCTTCTGTGCAGTCTAATAGTATCCTTTGTCTTCTTTAATCAGAATATTTGATAATCATCAATAAATTCTTGCTAATGTGTCAATAAGACTAGCACCTCCCTTTATCTGTAGTGTAATAAATATTCGTATAGATAAACACTAACTTTTGACAGGGTAATGGGTCAGCCCTCGTTATTTTTAACTTGGGTGTGGGATTCCAGACTCAATTTAAGAATATAAAGGGATTTATAGCTGCTGGTTTTGCTGGGAGATGGGCAGTTGATGTCATTGATTTGACCCTTTGTTCTTTTTAGAGGGATATAGCACATGCACTCTTTCCTGAGTAATTTCCCTTTGTTGAAATAAGTACATCACAGACTGCTATAATTTGTGAACTACTGTGATTACGCAAATAGTCCTATTTTGGAACTTGCTAAAAAAAAAAAGTTTTTAAGTTTCAAAGTTTTTAATGGTTCAATGATTCAGTCTCTTTGGTCAACAACAGCTGTAATGACACCTGATAGGTTTTCTCATTCTGTCCCTTATTTATAAGACTGTGACTTTGGGCCAAAAAACATCACTTGCTTTTGCCATACATTCCCTAGTGGCTCTCTGCATTTGTGCTTGGCTTTTTTATTTGGAGGAGGAGGAGGAGAGCATTGACTGCCTGTTTCTGAGGCTGATATCTTCTACGCTCCAAAGTATATTCTGTTCCATAAACTTCTTACTAAAATGAAGTAAGGTTTTGCTTTTCATGTGTGGAGACCTTATTAATGTAAATGAAGGTGTATATATGTATGTTATTTCTCGAGGTGAAACATTGCTTGGCTAAGCTAGCAAAAGTCTGTAGAAGACCAGACGTTTAATGTCTTACAACAAATTTTCCTAATTTGTTATAAGTACCAGTCCTTATCTCCCAGGAGTAGGAAAAGTCCTGTAAGAAGGACATCTTTACAAATGGCCAAATGTGTATAGGGCTTTGTATTATCTTTTAGAAGGCCAAGGTTGGAATGTGGGAGGCATTAAGGGAAAACAGATACTTGATAGAAAGGAAGTGAAATGCATCAAGAATTTCTGTATTTCAAAAGATGTGACAATATTCTGGTAGGAGGATAAGGGCTTTCTAGGCAATGCTTTTATTGTGTCTTTTATCACAGTATACTCATACTCAAATCTAATATGTATTCCAGAATACCAAATGTATAAATTTGGATTTTAAGCTGTCTATTATCTGTAAATAGTGCCAACTGTAGTGGACAGATGCCTGAATGATTGTACTGGCTGTCTTTGCAATTTGGTGTTCATCAGAACTCAACTTACTCTGCCTGTGTCTATTTTTCCTTTTTTCCCCCCTCTTATTTTGGCAAATAGTCAACACATGTATTAACTGACTGTAATTCTTTTCAGAATAAAAGTAAAAATTACTGCATTTTTAAATTGACAATTAGGAGGCAAGAATAAGAAACATCTGAGCTGAGGAAAATCTTTTCTTTTCTTTTTAGGATGCCTTTCTAATGCAGGGAAAGGTGTATTTAGCTTTGAGTTTGGCCATGAGATATAAATTCAGTCTTTCTAACCTGTGTAAGACAGCTAAAACAGGGCTGCTTACCCTCAAATTTATCATGCATCAAAGAGACGTGTAAAACCCAAGTCTTTGTCACAAGCAATATGTGTGGGAACAAAATACAGATGGACCCTTAACTTCCAGTATCCCAATTAATAAGTAAGTAATTTGCTGAAGTCCTAATCGAGTATATTACGTGTTTACTGTTAACTTCAACAGCCAAATAAAGACTTTTGAAGATGTCTGGCTCCATCATTTGGACATTGGAATGCCAGGACATCCCTTTTATCTGCTGACACTAAATGGCCAAAGGAAGAACAATTGTAGTATTTGAAGATATTTGCTCACCAGAAGAATGACCAAAACTACTAACTGTCATGTGCCAATTGAAATCATGCACAAGTATTTAGCAGCCTGTGAAACAGAGAAAACAGAGAAAATGCATAACAATTAGTAAAATAAACTTTTTGTGACTTTCAATTACTGAATGCATTCCTACTAAACTTTGATCAATGCAAACTGTGTATCTAGCATTCCTAGTCATAAGTAGCATCTTTTGTTAAGCCATTTACTTTCTTGGCTCTTTTGTGTAAGATGATGTTATTCTGTAATGAACAGGCATAACTAAAGGTCATTTTCATTGTTATTATTTTGCATTTTTAATGATTAGACTGGCCATGTGCCATTGCAGAACTAACTTCTACTTATTTTCAAGAGTTGACTTTTCCTAAGGCCTGAAGACAGGCCTTTCTGGTTGCTTCAGGAGGAGTGCACGTGAACATCACTTCTCTGGGTGATACCTAACACATTTCATTATTTAAACTTAGTCAGAAGCTCAGATTTCTAATGTCACATGGAAGGTGTATCAGGCCACTATGTACACCTGAATATCTGGCCATAATTATTGCATAGACATTAATCATTGCTTTTTAGTACAATTAAGTCTAAGGATAGAAGTCTGATCCTTCCACAAGTCACAACTTGATATTGTGAGAGGGCGTAATATTATGACTAAATGGTGGGAATGATACAGCATATGTGAAAAGACTGTTTGGTCTTTACCTAACATCCTTCAGTGACTCGGTGGCCTACTGAGTCCCAGACTTGTCCCTTCCTCCCTTGCCAGGACAGTTGATTGATTCTGCTGTTATCCAGAGAAAGAGGAGAGTAAAGAAAAAACTTGTGATTTCCGAGTTGGCAGACAATTGCACAGCCATGGATCTGAACTGACATCTGAAAAAACCCCACCTGCTTCCTGGTGATTCCAAGTGAATGCACTAACACTTCAGCTGGGAACAGGAATTCTAGCTCGCAAGGCCATTTTTTCAGAGAGCCATTAAGATGCAAGAGAGGCAAAGGATTTCACCAAGGACCCAATAACTAGACTTGGAGGACAGCTTTAGGACATCCAAGACAGAGAAAAGTTTAGTGGGTTTCATTCTGCACAGAAAGCCTCCCTCTCACTTTGTTTTTGCTTGATTTTTTTAAGGGAAAAATGGGGTCTCTGTAGACTTTGATGGTTTTTACTTTCACTGAAAATATTTTTCCATCTCTCAGTTTGAATTTACTTTGGACCTCAAAGCTTTCCCCTGGATTTCCCCTGTGGAATGAGAAAGAAACACCACATAAGTTAGGGGTTAATTCTTTCTCTTTAGAAGATGGGAAACTCATGCACAGCAACAAGATGGAGTATCAAATGCCTTGGCTGAAGTCTCAGAGTAGATCGAGCACCATCCAAAATACAAGTTAAACTATTTTATGTTGAAAACACAAGACCTTATTTCTAATACCATGTCACCCTTCTCATTCTTTTCTGGTGCTTTGACATGGATAATGAAAATGTGATCCTTGAAGATGGGGTTGTTTGAACAGGCTTGCTAGAACTAATAAAGAGTGTGTTTGTATATGTATAAATACATATATATATATGTGAGTTCCTATCTCTCAAAAGTCATCCAAGATTTTGCCTTACTTTGCAAACATACTGATTTTATAAAACCACTATGCTAAGAGAAATTGTTGATGTCTAAATGCTGTTTAGTGTGTTCAAAATTTAATTTTTATTAATTCATATTGAAAAATAATTGATCAGATTTCAGGTTAGTGGGTTTAGTTTCACTCTTATCAAATAATAGGTATTGGTTGTAAGTTGTAACAGCTTAGCATCTGATATGCTTAACATGGTGAAAGAGGCATTATCTCCACTCTTCTTTGGGTTAGTACTCAACAGCGAATTGACTTTCTATTTTAATGCAGACAAGATGAAGGTGTGCTAACCAGCAAGATACTGTGAGACAGAAAGGAATCGTTATAAAGGAATGGGCAAAATTATACTGAAACAATGTTAATGTGAAGGTTTTGTGCATTTCATCTCTCTGATAAACACTGGGTGACTACCTTTCCCCACTACAGACACCCTTTCCCATGAAGACCAGTTTCTCAGTGCCAACAGACAGCCTCTCTGCTGGTATCAGAGCAGTGCCTGATGGTACCTGCTGCATGCTTGGTTGGCCTCAGAAAAATGATCTTCCAGTTGGCCTAAAGGAAGATCTCAATTCCTAATTTTCATTAAGTGCAAGGGTTTCTTGCCCAAGTTCTCCTTATTCTCCTGAAGGAAAACAACGAGAAACAGCACTGGGATAGGTTTGATTTAGTGTGTGTGGGTAAGGGAGAAGCAGGAGCTTCTGTGAATCTAGGAAGCATCCATAAGGTCCATGACAGGTCAGGGAGAAATATCAGGGAACTTCAGCCACTGACACTAAGTAATTGCAGTGCAAGAATGTGTTTTAAAATTGTGTTTGTTTTCCTGATGACATATCTCACTTTATGGCAAGCATTTTGCCTTCAGCACCGATCCATAACATCAGAGCATCACCATGTAGGAGTCTGATGGCAGAGCAAAGGCAGAGGGCAGGCATATTTCTCAGCATTGGACTCTTGTCTGTATGAGATATTCATTAAATACTTCCAGGTGACCTATAACCTGTCCATCTGCTTCACACTTCCTTGCCTCCTGTTCCTGAGCTCAGATGGGTCTGTAATTGGAGCTTGGAGTCACAAGGATATGTTGCGGTTTGTTACGTTGTACAGTTTCTTAAGTTGTATTTATTGTTAAGTTCGTTATGAAAATGGTTTCTCCCTTTTATCCCCCTATGTACCCTTTAAGTTGGTCCACTCCAGGTTCCTTGTTTTCCCACCACAGACCTTGTTTACCACCCTAAGCCCCTCCTATCCTTCTCGAAAATTCCCTGTCAATCCCCTAAGCCCTATCCCCTCCAAGTTGTCTATCACCCGTGGTCATGTCCCTCGTTCCAGAAAGTTCTATGTTTCCCCGGTTCTGGTTGGTTCGTTTGAATTGCACCCCTCCCACAATGTACCCTATTGGTCGCTTGGAAATGTATCCCCGCCTTTGTACCTCCCCTGACTTTTCCCTATTGGTTGACGCTTGTACCCTCCCCTGGGGGGAGGGCCCCTATTTAAGTTGTGGCACACCAGTTCTGTTTGCCTTTGGTCGCTTCCCTCCCTGAGTTGCACTCCTTCCCCACGCTGCTCCCTAAATAAACCCTTTCCCTGGAAGTTACCAAAGGTCTCTCCCGACCCTTCATTCAGCGCAGTTGCGTCACACATCGATAAAGGCACGAGCCTTTACCTGGACTTTAGGGGTTTCAAGAGCCCTGAAGACAGGCCACACCTGCCGCTAAGCCCACCGCGTGGGCTAGCTGGGGGCACACCAAGCGGTGTGAGGCGGTGGGCAGCGACAAGGATACAAGTGTTTTCAGGCTGTGATGGCCTTCGCAGTGGGTGAAAGCTGCATGTTCGGTCGTGCAATAGCTTTGCTCACCAGCTTTCAGATGTGACTCTTGTCCAATGTAAGGAAAGTGAACCAAGATGCCCCTGACTGGGAAGGGGGTCTGGTTATCCATACAATGGCAGGCAGGCATGCTCCTTGGTCTCCTGTTTCAAAACAGCAAATGGTTTTTGCTGCTCTCAGGCACAGCACAGCTTGGTGACAGGAGTGCTCCAAAATGCTCCTGTGATTTTTTTTCTTTGTATCATATCATGACACAATAAATCCATGAGACAGGAGGTATGTGTTTATACTACACCTGCTTCTCTCCTTGCTGGACTGATCCTGAGGCAGCATTGCATTCTGTATTAACCTGCTATGTTAGCCCTTCCCTGTGCTAGTAAGAAAAGCCCTGCCCACAGTGTCATAGGCTGCAGTCCTACTGTCATTGGACCATCTGCCACGGTTTACTTAAATGTACAACATCAAAGGAACAATGAAATATTATCTTCCAGCATCGCTCTGTCTGGCTCCTAGAGAACTTTGTGAATGAGTCTGAAGGGATGGTAGGATGAAAAGCCTAAGATTAGGTGCTGCTTTGTACTCTTTCTGGTTCAGGCCTTGAATTCCTCAAATTTTATGTCGGGCTTTTTTTCCGTTGGAGGTTGAGCCTTTGTAAATAATGAAAGTGAAAGAAACCTGATCTGGTAAACTAATAACTGAATACTTTAGGTAATATAACAGGAAAGCAGCAGTACAAGACAGATTACTTGTACAGCTCAACAACTAGGTGATTGTCTAGGGCAAATTATGCAGACAAAAATCTGTTACACATTTGGGGTTTGTTGTCAAAAGTGTCATAACAGACTACTTCAGTGATCTGGGCCATGATTTGGCATGTGCTCAGTGGCACTGACTAAATAGAAAAATATTTTATCCTCTGACAAATGCTTAATACCCTCATATGGGAGATGAGATAATATGGCTTCACTGACACCTAGTCTAGGGAGATAGTGTGTCTCTGCAATTCTTGTGAGCATGGAAGAAAAGGTTTCTGTGCGATTAGAAGTGAGGCTGTTGTAGGGAAAGGGAATATGACAAGAGTAATGGTTGTGGTCAAACACCTTCAACAATACCAACACAATCTCTCTGGAAACAGACATAAAAGATACAGTTCGATTGAAATGGCTTACTCTTACTACTGCCACGTAGAGGTGCAATGCTGTAGACTGGATGGGAGTGGGAGCAGAACCCCAGATAGAAGAAGAGGTTGAGTATCTGCATATGTGCACTTGTATCTGCGTATAGGGAAAGAGAGGAACATAAATAGAAGACATGAGGAACTAAAATGCCTTTATTTCTATTTCTGAAATTACTGAAAGCTGTGTTACAGAGTATTCATTCCAAGAAATCCTTGCAGTTAGTAGTAGTTGTAGACACAAGAGTTGTAGATATGTAACGCTTTGTAGCTGCTATTCTATGATTTATAAGTTTAATAGAATAGATTACAGTATTTCATTTAGAAGAGACCAAAAATGCTCCTCTTGTGCAACTCCCACAGCTCTTGTGACCGAAGACCAGAAGTTAAAGCATGTGCTGAAGTGCATTGTTCAAATGCCTCTGAGCTGTGACAGGCCTGGGGCATCTCCTCCTCTCTGCGAAGCAGTTCCAGCATTTGACCACCTCTTCATGAAGAAATGCCTCCTCATATCCAGTCTGAACTTACCCCAGCACAGCTTTGAACCATCTGTTCTCACCACTAGATCCCAGAGAGAAGAGACTGCCATGGTGTCCTCTCACCCGCCCCAGGAGACTGTGGAGAGCAGTGAGGTCACCCCTCA